>CAUYPK010104642.1:0-13368 GCA_963574355.1 Loris lydekkerianus | reverse complement strand
ATAATACTTTGTGGTTGGTGCTTCTCTTTTTATTTTGATGTTGTTCTTTTTTTGTTCCCTCACCATTTTCTTGGAGGAGCCTTTGTTAATTTTTTTATTATTACTTTTTATACAGCTATACTTTTTATTTCTATTTTTTCTACTTTTAATTTCTGCTTTCTTCTCTTTTTACTTTTCTGCCAACATCACTTTTCTCTCCTTTTTTTTTCAATTATTTTACGATTATCACTTTTTTAATTGCCCGTCTTTTTATGTTGCTGTTGTCGGGGGTGTTGTCTGTATGTCTATGTGTCTTCGTCTGTTTCTTTATCTATGAGATCGTGTGTCTGGTAGCCTTTGCATCTGTTTATTTGCTCATTTGCTCTCAATGAGCTTGGTGTTACAACCTGCAACTCTGAGCTCCCAGCACTCCCCTCTACTCTCACTCTGAGGTCCGCAGGTCTGCCCCCCAGCAGTCCAGATTCTTGGGTGATTTCTAAAGAGGTGCAGACAGGACCTGAACTGCAGCTGGACAGTGCTGATTCTGCAGCACAGGAGTGAGGAGACGACAGTCGGCTAAGAGGGAATCACACCACAGTGGCGGTGCCCCGAGTTGCAGAGCAGCAGCCGCCTATAGCAATAACAATGCAATAAAAAAAAAGAGATCTCATTACAGGCTTGGTGAGAGACTTGAAGAGAAATTTCTCTGAAGAAGACAGGCGTGTGATCTTCAGACATATGAAAAAATGCTCATCATCTTTAATCATCAGAGAAATGCAAATCAAAACTACTTTGAGATATCATCTAACTCCGGTGAGACTGGCCTATATCACAAAATCCCAAGACCAGAGATGTTGGGGAGGATCTGGAGAAAAGGGAACACTTTTGCACTGCTGGTGGGAATGCAAATTAATACATTCTTTTTGGAGAGATATATGGAGAACACTTAGAGATATAAAAATACATCTGCCATTCAATCCTGTAATACCTGTACTGGGCATCTACCCAGAAGACCAAAAATCACATCATAAAGATATTTGTACCAGAATGTTTATTGCAGCCCTATTCACAATTGGTAAGTCATAGAAAAAGCCTAAGTGCCCATCGGTCCACGAATGGATTAATAAATTGTGGTACATGTACACCATGGAATATTATGCACCCTTAAACAAAGAAGGAGACTTTACCTCTTTCATGTTTACATGGATGCAGCTGGAACATAGTCTTCTTAGTAAAGCATTTCAAGAATGGAAGAAAAAGTACCCAATGTACTCAGCCCTACTATGAAACTAATTTAGGGCTTTGACACGAAAGCTATGACCCAGTTATAACCTAAGAATAAGGGGAAGGGGGAAAGAGAGGGGAGGGAAGGGGGAGGTGAGTAAAGAGAGGGGATTTGCTGGGATTACACCTGCGGTGCATCTTACAAGGGTATATGTGAAACTTGGTAGATGGGGAATTTAGATGTCTAGGCACAATAACTGGGAGAATGCCAGGAAAGCTGTGCTGACCGGTGTGATGAGAATGTGTCAAACTGTCTATGAAGCTAGTGTATGATGCTTCATGATCATATCAATGTACACAGCTATGATTTAATAAAAAAAAATGCTGAAAAGATAAGCCATAAACTAGAAGAAAATGTTCCCAAAAGACATATCTAATAAAAGACTGATATCTAAAATATAGAAATAACTCTAAAACCTCAAAAATAAGAAAAGAATCTAACAACAAAAGATCCAAAAACCTTAGCAGAAACCTAACCAAAGAAGATATGCTGATGGTGAATACTTCATATCATATGTCATCAGGGAAAGGAAAATG
The DNA here is from genome assembly GCA_963574355.1 of Loris lydekkerianus. Taxonomy (NCBI): domain Eukaryota; kingdom Metazoa; phylum Chordata; class Mammalia; order Primates; family Lorisidae; genus Loris; species Loris lydekkerianus. Next base: position 11,568 of record CAUYPK010104642.1, on the reverse strand, counting down.
AAAACAAGATACCACTATACACCTATGAGAATGGCCAAAATCTGAACACTGACAATACCAAATACTGGTAAGGATGAGGAGCAACAGGAATTCTCATCCATTGCTGATGGGAATGCAAAATGTACAGCCATTTTGGAAGATGGTTTGGCATTTTTCTTATAAAATTAAACATACCCTTATCATATAATCCAACAACTGAATTGTACTCCTTGGTATTTACCCAAAGAAACTGAAAACTTATGTCCACATAAAAACATACAAATGAATGTTTACAAAACTTTATTCATAATTGCCAAAACTTAGAAGCAACCAAGATGTCCTTTCAGTAGATGAATGGATAAACAAACCATGATACTTCCAGACAATGTAATATTATTCCACGCTAAAAAGAAATATGCTCTCAAGTCATGAAAAAATGTGAAGGAAACTTAAATGCATGCTACTAAATAAAAATAGCCAATCTGAAAAAGCCATACACTGCATGATTCCAACTATGCAACATTCTACAAAAGGAAAAATTAGGGGAACAGTAAAAAGATCTGTGGGATTGAGAGGGAGAGATGAATCAATGGAGCACGGAGGATTTTCAGGGCAGAAAACTACTCTGTGTAATACTATAAAGGTGGATATATGTCATGATACATTTATCCAAAACCACAGAACGTACAACACCAAGGTGAACTCTAAATGTACACTATGGACTCTGGGTGATGATGATATATTGATGTAGGTTTATCAGTTGTAACAAATACACCACTCCAGTAGGGGATATTGATGGAAGAGGTATTACCTGATGGAAAGCAGGGGTTATAAGAAAATCTCTGTATTTTCCAAAAAAGAAAAAAAAAGCCTATTTTTTTTTTTTAAGTCTATCCAGAACCTCAGAATGTTACCTTATTTGGAAATATGGTCTTTATATGTAGAATGACAATGAGGTTATACTTGATTAGGGTGGGCCCCAAATCCAATGATTAGCATCCTTATAGGGAAAGAAAGATTTAGAAATAAACATACAGGGAAGAAGATGAAGGCAGAGATTGAAGTAAGGCATCTATAAACAAAGGAATGCCAAGATTGCCAGCAACCACCAGAAGCCAGGAAGAGACAAGGGATTTTGCTTTTCCCTCAAAACCTTCAGAAAGAACATGGCCCTAAGGATACTGATTTTAGACTCCTTGTCTCCAGAAATTTGAAAGAATAAATTTGTGTTGTTTTTAGCCATGTTTGTGGTACTTTGTTACAAAATGCCTAGGAAACTAATACAGCCTTTTTCCAGAGACCCATCCCCAAATCACCTATCAAAGGCACAAATCCTATAAAGATACTTTTTCACACTCTCCTACAGAGGCAGGTGCATTCCTTTGCTGTACCCTAAAACACCAAACTTACTTAACTATAATTGCATTCCTGATAGTCTTTTGGTAAAGGGCATTAACAGATGTGAAATCCTCAAAAGGTCCCAAACCACAAGCCATCTCTCCCTATATTCTAAAGTGACCCCTAAAGTCTATGCCCACACTCTCAATTCTTAAGCCTCAATCTTCCAACTACGAGAAAAAGTCAGTTCAATATACAGATATTTATTTTCATGGTGAAGCCACTAGGCTGTGAGCTCACTGGGGTCAGTGACCATGTCTATCTTATTTGCCAATATATTTTCATCTCTCAGCCCAAATCCTAAAGTAGATGAGTAAGGCTCGGCACCTGTAGTATAGCAGTTATAGTGCCAGTCACATACACCAAGGCTGGTGGGTTTGAACCCGGCCTGAGCCAGCTGAACAACAATGATAACTGCAACAAAAAAAGAGCTGGGTGTTGTGGTAGGCACCTGTAGTCCCAGCTACGTGGGAGGCTAAGGCAAGAGAATCGCTTAAGGCCAAAGAGTTTGAGGTTGCTGTGAACTGTGATGCCTCGGCACTCTTACCAAAGGCGAGATCATGAGACTCTGTCTCCAAAAAAAAAGCAGATTAGTAAGATAAAATTGTTTTCTAGGCTTGATGCCTGTAGCTCAGCAGCTAGGGCACCAGCCATATACACCAGAGCTGGCGGGTTTGAATCCAGCCCAGGCCTGCGAAACAACGACAACTACAACAAAACAGGGCATTGTGTGGGATGCCTGTAGTCCCAGCTACTTGGGAGGCAAGAGAATCACTTAAGTCTAAGAGTTTGAGGTTGCTGTGAGCTGATGCCACGGCACTCTACCAACGGTGACAAAGTGAGACTGTCTCAAAAAAAAAAAATTGTTTTCTAAACAACTACATGAAAGAATATTGTCATTCTTACCTAGTGAGGCCAGATTCCAGAAGTTTTCCAGCATCACATCTCTGTAGAGGTTCTTCTGAGAAATATCCAACAAATATCACCCACTCCTCCTGGGTGAAGTTCACAGCCACATACTCAAAGATCAATGAGTCCTAAAACATCCCACAAGTTCTGTTCAGAAGGTAAAACTCCAATGTGCACAAGAGGATGGCTAAGGCTGTCAACACTGGGGAACTGAGAACCAATTCATAGGAAGTTTAGAAGATTCTATGGTCTCCCAACCATCTATGTTAGAACTCAGTCATCAAATCTCATTTCCTTTCTATCCACACATACTTCCTGACAGATCAAATCCAGTCTCAGATTTAACATTTCTAAAACATTAAATTTGTCTCCCCATAATTTGATAGTAATGAGACAGGAAAAAACAAAGTGTTTTTCTTACTGTCTTACTGTCACTTAATATAGCATGGAAGGCTTCTGAGTCCAGATTTTGGGGGTGTTCCCCACATCAAGAAATTCTCCAGCAGATACCAGTTGGGTGCCCTATAATTCAACAGAACTCTGACAGTTCAGAAACAGTATCAGATCCCATAGATGAAGGATCAACCCTACAAAACTACCCCCTACTTGAGACGCCAATCACAAGTCGTAGGTTGTCACTTATAATTCTGACCAACTGGCTATAAATCAGGGCTACTAGCACCACCTCCTTGGTTTCAATTAATTTGCTGGAATGGCTCATAGAACTCAGGGAAATCGTTTATCAATTTATTACAAATCATATTTTAAAATATATAAATAGCCACATAAAGAGATGGTTAGGCCAAGATACATGGGAATTGGCAAAGAGATTCCATGCCACCCTCCCAGAACTACCATGTACTCAGCCATCCAGAAGCTCCTTGAACTCAGTCCTTTTGGATTTTTATAGAAGCTTCATTACATAGGCATGATTTAGTAAATCACTGCCCGCTCCCCTCCATGGGCTGAAAATCCAAACCTTCTAATTATGCCTCCATCTTTCTGAACCAGCCCCCATCCTGAGGTTTTCGAGGAACTGCCAGCCACCAGTCATCTCCTTAGCACACAAAAAAACACTCTTAATGCTCTGGAGAGTCCCAGGGTTTTAGGAGTTCTGTGTCAGGAAACAGAAAAAGACCAAGTATACAGGCTATCACCTGCGTTACAAATGAGATAGGTTCTGTAGGTTGGTTCTTAAGTTTAATTTGTATGTAATTTGAAACAGGTACATTTACCTGTTACCTGTAATAGCCTCTATTCATAATTGTGAGCCATACATCAGTCAGATGTGCATAACTCAGGGACTTACTATAATAGCCTCCATTCATAAGTGTGAGTTAAATGTAAGTTGTAATTCTGGGATTTATTATATATTTCATATTATCACAATTCTAGTCTTAGAATGGTCCAGAAAAGTCCAGAGCATATAATATGAATAAAGAGAAATGTTCTAGAAATGAAATAATTCCCATGCTGATACCATCTATTCCTTATTACAGAGACAATTTCACCTGCTACCTTATTCCTGCCATAGCAATCAGCACAACATGAAAAGCAGAGTCAAGTCCAGACAAGGTTTTAATGAATAAAAACACTAAGGAAATGGGAGCTTTCCCTTTTTTTCCCTTCATAAACATGAGAGGCCCAGGAGCCTACAGAAACAAGTTTTCAAACCAGGCCCATAGAAGACCATATTTTCTTGTATTCTTTGCCAGAGGTCAGCAAACTATGGCTCATGAGCCAAATCCAACCTGCCACCTATTTGAATAACTAAAGTATTGTTGGAACTCTATGGCCTTCAAAACCTAAAATACTTACTACAAAGTCTGATACAGAAATAGATTATTAAACTGTGCTCTAAAACAATTAGGAGGAAACCTGGAGAATAGAAATATTCTTCTAGAGAATTATTACCTGTTACTTACCTGTACCATATTTTCTGTAACTCAGCAGCTGTCCTTTCTTCCTCCATGTCCCCTTCATAAAGAAAAGCAAGATACTGAGAAGTTAGGGGTAAGGAAAAAGTAACAAGAGACCTCCCCACGATTCCCACAGTCATAAACCTGGATGTTGCAGCACATCTATTAATATAATGAGTGACAACTCCCCGCAAAATACACATAAACACACACACATACACATACCCCTTTTCTCCCCTAGAACTAGAAAACAGTGCTCTGATCCTTAAGGATCAGAAAGAAGACATTGAAAGTGTTACTCTCAAGCTAACTGAATTCTTAAAAAGTTTGGTGGTCAGTTTTCCCATGATAACAAAAAGCATAAAATGTATCAAGAAGCACCTTTAACTGCAGAATAATACACTCCATGTCTCAAATCCAAGAGAGTACTGATTTATACACCAAGTTTCTGAGAGTTCCACTCCCACTATTTCTTACTACTTCACCCCTTGGCTGGCTAGCAGGCATTACTGCTCAGCCCCTGACCACTGACCCCACTTCCTATAAACTCCAGAGTTCTCCCAAATCCAGTTTCTGAGAAAAAGCATCAACCACTGAATTCCATGCAAGGAGGCAGAGAAGACTGCAGCTATGGTTCACATGCTAAAATCTGCCTGGACAGTACAGTAGTAATAAAATAAGAATACTTGACTTGTGTCATCCCTGAGAATGGTATCTGCAATGGTATCACAAAATTTCAAATTACTTCCACTGCAGTAGAACTAGTATTTTAATAGACAATAAAAAAATTGTAACATTCTTTATAGTAACAATTTGTGCCATTTGAGCAACCCTGATTTGAAAATGACTTTGCAAAGCGATGTCCATATTTTAGAAAATTTATTTCTCATAGAAACTCTGCAAATCAGATATTATTACAACACTTTAGAGTTGAGGAATCTTAGAAAAAGTCAATCAACCACATGCTCAGTATTACCCAATTAGAAAGTTGCTAAGTCAGGGTATCTTCAATGTCTAAACACCCAATGAGTACATTTCTGAGTACATACCTTAAATTATAGTTGATATTATGACCTTAATTTGCTAACATTATCAGGATTTAGTCTAGAATCCTGTTAGGTGCTATAGAAAGAAGAAAAATGAAGAATTCTATTCAAATGCGCTATCTCTGAGCTCCTTCTCCTGAAAAAGCCCTATGTCTTTTTCTTTCTTTCTTTCTTTCTTTTCTTTCTTTTTTTTTTTTTTTTTGTAGAGATAGAGTCTCACTTTATAGCCCTTGGTAGAGTATTGTGGCATCACAGCTCACAGCAACCTCCACCTCCTGGGCTTAGGTGATTCTCTTGCCTCAGCCTCCCCAGTAGCTGGGACTACAGGCGCCCACCACAACGCCTGGCTATTTTTTGTTGCAGTTTGGCCGGGCCGGGTTCAAACCTGCCACCCTCGGTATATGGGGTTGGCACCCTACTCAGTGAGCCACAGGCACCCCCCAAAAACCCTATGTCTTAAACAAGGATGCTTCCCTCAAAGTCCTTACCTCTTTTCCTATTTTCTTTTCTTTTCTTTTCTTTTCTTCTTCTTTTTTTTGGGGGGGGAGACAGAGTCTCACTGTGTCCCCCTGGATACAGTGCCATGGTGTCATAGCTCACAGCAGCTTCAAACTCTTGAGCTCAAGAGATCTTCTTGTCTCATCCTCCCAAGTAGCTGAAGACTACAAGAGCCCACCACAACACTAGGATAGTTCTGTTTTTAATAGAGATGGGGGGGTCTTGCTTTTGCTTAGGCTGGTCTTGAACTAAACTCAAGCAATCCACCTGCCTTGGTCTCCCAGAATACTAGGATTACAAGTGTGAGCCACCATGCCTGGCCACTTTTCTCCATTTTGTATTTATTCAGTTAGTATTTACCCTGACACTACTACATGCAATCACATGGAATAAAGACTGAACAAAATAGAAAAACCCTGAAGCACCTGGAAGTTATAATCTTTTAGGGGAGGACAATAAATAAACAAAATATGTCAGGTGGCAGTGCATGCTGTATAAAAATGCAGCACACTACGGGGATAAGTAGAAACAAGTCAGTACTGGTTATAGGGAGGGTAGAAGCAAAAACTTAAATTAACTATTTCAGATAACACTGGAAATCCACAGCTGGTTTAACTCCCAGAGGAAAGGAAATCAGTAGTAATAGGATGACCATTGCTTTGTGGGGTTGAAAAAAAGAACAGCACAAAGATTTAGAAAGCAAAAAAGAAGGCTCGGCGTTATGACTCAAGCAGCTAAGGCACCAGCCACATACACCTGAGCTGGCAGGTTGGAATTCAAACACCAATAATGGCTGCAACCAAAAAATTGGGCAATGCCTGTGGCTCAAAGGAGTAGGGTGCCGGCCGCATATGCCAGAGGTAGTGGGTTCAAACCCACCCCTGGCCAAAAACTGAAAAACAAACAAACAAACAAACAAACAAAAAACACCGCGTGTTGCGGCCAGGATGCCTATAGTCTCAACTACTTGGGAGGCAGAGGCAGAAGAATCGCTTGAGCCCAGGAATTGGAGTTTGCTGTGAGCCGTGATTCCACGGCACTCTACCTAGGGCGACAGCTTGAGTCTCTGTCTCAAAAAAAAAAAAAAAAAAAAAAAGAAAGAAAGAAAGAAAGAAAGAAAGAAAGAAAGAAAGAACGAAAGAAAGAAAAGGACAAAATTAATAATATTTTAAAAATAAAATAATTAAAGCTAAAAATGTATCCTTTGAAAAACTAATGAAATTGACAAAGAGCAACAGAGCATAGACAGAAAAAGTTACGAATGAGTCATAACTACAGATGTCACAGGGAGAATACAGCAAAAATTAAAATACACAAAGACATAAAGAAGTGCAGATAATTAATGAATTTCTAGAATGCAGTACAACTTTCCAGAAATTACCAAAAATAAGTACAAAATCTAATTATATCCAGTCATTAAAGAAAAAAACACTGGCTTAAAACATGTCCACCAGAGGAACAAAATTTGCAAACTGTTTTACAGGCAGTCATGAAATACATAACGGATTCCAGTGTAGGGGAAAAAATGTTTTCCTGAGTATTTCCAAGACCAGAAGAGTACAACTCAAAAAATATGAAAGATCTCATACACACAATTGCAAAATAATATAAAAATATTAATACAGTTGAGAAATGAACAAAAAGAACAAATTACAAACCAAGTTCATTTCATCCTAGGAATGAAGGATGATTAAAAACGGAATCGTTAATATAATTCACCATGCTAACAGAAAAATGAAGATTATATGACTCATCACCTTAGACATAAAATAGTGGTGAATCTATTTGAATATCCATTGGTAATAATGATTTAGTCCACTCGAAAAGATTAGAAGGGAAAAAGTTTTATTAGTCAGAAAAAAAGTTCACTAACACCTAGAACAAACATCCTATTGAAAGGTGAAATACTAAAATAGTTCTGTCTGTGATCAGAAACAAGGCAAAGATGCAAATTATATGCTATTCTACATTGAACCGAAGGTCCTGTTAGTACAGTAAAGAAATAAAAAGAAATGTAAACTGCAAGGAATTAAAAGGAAAAAGTTGAAACTGGTGGACGATTACATTTTCTGTGTGAAATTTAAGGGCTCTATAATAAATGATTCAAATGTATCATTTTCAAGAAGTAGGAGGAAAAAATAAAAAAAATTAAAGAAGAAAAAAGAAATACAGAAACTTAGTAAATGTAGAATGTAAATGTCTTAGCACAATAACTAAAAAAACACCAGGAAGGCTATGTCAACCAGTGTGATGAGAATGTGTTAAACGGTTTATGAAGTTAGTGTATGATGCCCCATGATCATATCAATGTACACAGCTGTGATTTAATAAAAAAATTAATTAATTAATTTCAAAAATACAGAGTTTAAAATAAAAAAAAGAAAAAGAAAAAAAGAAATACAAATGTATTGCTTTACTAATGACAAACTACATTTGGCAAAGAGGGGGGTTAATAAAGTATTTAAAAAGCAATTACCGGCGGTCGTGGGACCTTCGGTGGGACGCCTAGTACTCGCACCTTGGGAGCCAGGAGGATTGCTTGAGCCCAGGAGTTCCGAGCGACAGTAAGCTGTCTTCGCGCCACCGCGCTCCAGCATGGGGGAACAGAGCAAGACCCTGTTGCAGGGGGGGGTGGGGGGGGGAATCAATTCCCTTTTAGGTACCTAAATATAATGTATCAAACTGATGCCCACAAGCAGAGTAAGATGCACAGACGATACTACCCCCAGTGCATCAAGTGGGGAGAAGTGGGGACCAAGTTGAGACAAATGTCACCCCGTGCTCACCTGACAAGCCGAAATCCACCGATCAGCGGAGAGAACCAGGTCTAGGCTATTGTCCTGTGACCTGAATGGCACAGATGCTTTTCCTTTCTGGAAAGAGAGCAAAGGATGCTTTTGGAGGGCTGATTCGATATGACGGTGGCTCTCCAGTCTAGCATGCATCGGAATTGTGCAGATCGTTGGACTCAGCTCCCGGAGTTCCTGATTCAGTAAGTTCGGGACGAGCCCCGGCCGCCGGGAGAGCTCACCTCTGGTTCTCGGAGGCGGCAGCGTGACAAGGCGAGGCCCCAGAGGCAGAGTCCAGGCAGGAAGGACGAAGGCCGCCCTTTGACTGCAGACCCTCAGACCAAGTCTCTAGGGGATGAGCGACGCAGGGCCGGACTGAATAGACAGCGAACTGAGGCAAAAATTTACCTCAAGAACAAGTTGAGATGCAAGGTGACCTGGCGGCCGGCTCCCGCATGCGCAGATTCCGGTACCCGTAGGGCCTGTAGTGTAAGGGGCGGGGCCTCGGGCCTGGGAACTTAGGAAGAAGTGGCGCGGCGGAGAAGTGTTGGGAGCGCGGGGCGATCGCCAAGGACCACGAAGGAGATTATGGCTCCGAGTGGATGAGAAATACTAGTTTCCACAGGGACTGGCGGTAAAGAATTAGAACCACGATGGAACTGTGGCGGGGCCGTGAAGACTGTTGTCTTAGCCTGCGAATTGGCGCTGGGGCAAGATCGGGCCTAGGGGTGGAGCTAGAGTGAAACCTCGCTGAGGGGCGGGGATGAGGGCTGGGGCCGAGACTTGGCTAGGCCTAAGGGCGGGGCAAACGTTAGGCTCTTCCATCCAAGTTCCAATGGGCCAAGGAGTAGAGGATGCTCATCAATCGTGTTTATACCTATTTTTCTCCACCTTGCTACAGCCCTGTACGCAGGACATACATACTTAACAATTCTAAGCCTAGCAATCTATTTGATACACTTATACTTTCCATTCATTCAGTCCTTAAGGCTTTTACTTTTCCCTTTTATTATATTATTGGTTACTGCTCCTGTAGAGGAAAGCCATTGATAATTGTTCAAATAGGCCTAATTATCTGGAAACTTTACTAAACTCCAGTAGCTGTCGGTTTATTATTTGGTACTTCCTATATGAATTGAGATGGTTTCTGGCAGCCTCATGGGTGGCAGCTGCCTCATCACCCCACAAGATGGATACCACCTGCCACTGACATGCACCAGGGGCTGTGTAGGATAAAAGATGAAAGGACAAAAAGTTGAGAATATCATAACACTGAAATAATACAGGCATCATTACTCTTAGATCGGTCTGGATTGGGCTGGAACCAGGACAAAATAAGAATGAATGGGCCAAGTACTGTCATGATGAGAGTTAACCAGCTAAGTACTGTGACAAATTGTTTTACATATCCATTAGTTGCTAGATCTGCATTGTTACCTTATTGTTATCTAACTGCCCTTTATGTTACCTATTGGCTAATCCACTAAATTGCAAGGTTTGCTTCTGTAAAAGGGGTCATCGTGACCTCGTGCTCGCTTTTTGCTTCTTGTGCCAACTTTCTTTTTGCTTCTAATTGCTAACTTTCAACCTACCTGTTTGGCCCTTTGCCAATTTTCAGACTAGAAAATCCCCAACTTCAGACCCTTCGGTGCTCTCTCACTTAGTCTGCATCAGACTTCCTTGAGACAGCCCTATGGTTAATAAAAGACTCCTTTTTGAAATTCTAATTTGAGACGGTGGTCCTTATCTCGCCCCATAACAGAATAATATTTTCTATGAATTTTTTTCTTGATCTAATGCTTAATTCATTTTTCTTAGTGTTTGTGCAGGGCCCCCCAAGCTATATTTTAAGTCAGAAAGGAGTTAAGTATTATTGTCTTGCTTAGTGATGAGTACCAAGGTTCCCAATCAGCTGTTTGCTGTAGATTGTGTTTGTCAAGTAAATGAAGTCTCTTTTTAAGCCCACTTTACAGAGACACATTATCAATAATTTTTGATGTTCACTGTCAAATATTTATGCAACTATTGATTTGATAGCATAATTTTGCTTCTTTAACTTAGTTTATGGTATTATATCTGTGTAAAATATTTAATTTTATATAGTAAATCTGTACTCTTAATGAAATGGTTTCTAGGTTTCCTAGTTTGCTTTTAAAAGTCTTCCCCAAAAGAGGGAGATTTTACATCTTTGTATTAACCTGGATTGAAGTGGAACACATTCTTCTTAGTAAAGCATCACAAAAATAGACAAGCAAGAATCCAATGTACTCAAGGCAGTAAATAATACAAGGGGGTGGGGTAAGAAAAGGAGGGATTGGGGAGAAGGAGGAGGGAGGGGGATAGGGGTCACTATGTATGGCACACCTCTTGGGAGCGGGACATAATTAGAAGAGGGACTTTACCTAACAAATGTAATCAGTGTAACCTAATTCTTTGTACCCTCATTGAATCCCAAACAATAAAAGGAAAAAAAGTCTTCCCAAGGTATAGACTATAAAAATATTTTCCTAATTTTTTTTCCAAATTTATCACTTTTTAAAACATTTAAATATTTACTCCTCGGAGTGGATTAAAGATGGCGTCTAAGTAACAGCTTCCCTGTAACTGGGCTTGGCGAATCTGGGGAGACAAGACTCCAGACATCTCTGGCCGTGGGACCTGCCTACGATCATCCCTTTGAGGATACAGAGAGCCAGCAAGGGACTTCTGGACCCCAGGAGGAAGACAAAAACAGTGGAAAACTGGCAAGTGGCTGCGTGTGTTTGATCAACCTAATTACGCCGGCAACCGTGAGTACAAGCAGCAGTGAGACTGCAAACCGGAAAGGCCTTACCTGTGAACTTTTTTGGTGTTCTTGGACTTGGCGCTCAGTTGAGCGGCATTGGGGAGAGCTTGAGCAAAAGTGTGGAGAACTTTGGGCATTGTCTGGGGCCCCAAAAGGAGCAACTGAGCTGGGCTAAGTGAAAGCCATTGTGTGGAAAAACTGCTCCGGCAAGCTTTGCCCTCAGGGTCCCAGAGCAAGGATCGGGC
>CAUYPK010104640.1:0-29876 GCA_963574355.1 Loris lydekkerianus | reverse complement strand
GAGGATTGGGCTGCTCATTATGGAGGATAGGTCTGAGAATATCCTGAAGAGCTGGTTTGGTTATGGAAAATTTCTTCAACATATGAATGTCATTAAAGTATTTAATTTCTCCATCATAAATGGAAGTCAGATTAGGTGGGTATAGGTGCCGGTGTTGAAAGTTATTGTGCTTTAGGAGATTAAAAGTCGATGACCACCCTCTTCTGGCTTGAAAAGTTTCAGCAGAGAGATCTGGCTGCTTTCAGAATTTTCTCCTTCATATTAACTTTAGTGAAGTTAATTATGATATGCCTGGGGAATGTCTTATTGGGATTGAGTCGTGCTGGGGTTCTGAAACTGCTATCTGAACTTCAGAATCTCTTGACATGTCTGGAAAATTCTCTTTCATAATTTCATGGAGAAGGGCCTCTGTGCCAAGCGAGGCTACTTCATCGCTTTCAGGGATTCCAATGAGGCGGATATTAGCCTTCTTCGAATTATCTCAAAGCTCTCTGAGAGAATGATCCATTTTTGCTCTCCATTTCTCTTCTTCTTTGAGAGTTTGGGATCGTTCAAAGGCTTTGTCTTCAATGTCAGAAATCCTTTCTTCTGCTTGCTCCACTCTGTTACTGAGGGATTCTACTGCATTTTTCAGATCTTTGAGGGCTGCAAATTCTTGCTTCAGTGCATCAAAATCTTTGGTGGTTTTGTCTTTAAATTCATTAAATTCTTGAGACAACTTTTGAATTTCTCCTTGAATTTCTAATTCCGACTTTTGAATTGCTGCTCGAATTTCTAATTCCAAATTTTCCTCTATTTTATTAATCTTGTTTGCAATCCAAATTCTGAATTCAATTTCTGACATCTCGGCCAGGTGTTTATGAATGGGATCTTCAGTTACATCTGCCATATCTTTCCTTGGGGGGGTTGACCTATTCTGGTTATTCATGTTACCAGTGTTTTTCCACTGATTCCACCCCATGATTGTTTTACACCATTTGATGTTTCCCTTGGAGCTTTGTCGAGGACCCGTACAGTGCTATGGCCTGAGAAACTGGGGACCTGTTTGATGTGGTGGGGCTAAGTGGTTCTGTCTTGTTTTCAGCTGGTCTCTGTTCGACCTTAGTGAAACAGTTACTCTGGGTTGAAGTCTCAAGGGGCCTGCGTTTCTGTCCCAGATCTGTTCTGTGGTGGTTGCCACCTGAGCAGATGCCCAGCCTCCTCTGGTTGCCCAGGGAGACAGGGGGTGTGGCTTCAGAATATCCAGGTGTGAGCCCTATTGTTGCTAAAAGACGGCTGTTGCTCTGCGCCTCGAGGCACCGCCACTTTGGTGTAGTTCCCTCTCAGCTGACCGTCCTCTCCTTACTTCCGTGCCCCAGAGTCAGCACTGACCAGCTGCAGTTTAGGCCCTGTCCACACCCCTGGAGAAATCACCCAAGAATCTGGACTCCTGGGGGACAGGCCTCCAGACCTCAGAGTGAGAGTGGAGGGGAGTGCTTGGAGCTCAGATTTGCAGGTAGAGAATATATACAGTTTTATACAGTTTTATGCCTGGCAGGAGAACGCTGTGGCACCCTAGTAGGGGAGGTAGGTCCAATTTTTAGAGGGTCTCTCCCATGGATAGTAGTGGGAGGACCTTTAAACTCTGCTCATTTGTTTGTGGGGCACTCTGAGCCATTCTCATGGGGGAGGGGACTCCCATCTGCTTGGTGATGGATTTTGTACCTTTTGTTTGTATCCTTGGGGTGGCAGCTTGCCTCAGAGCAGTTGATGTGCGGTCTTCAACCTTCTTTCTTGGTGCAGCTCAAATCCACCCCGTTACTTGCTAAATTTCTGTCCTTTAACTCTCCTTCTGAATGGGTGCCTCTGTGGAAAGCTGGCTTTAGTCAGCCATCTTGTCTCTACCCCCTAGTTTGGTAACTTCTTGTAAACAAACTGTGCAGGGATGACAATGGCTCCATTCTTGCCAATTGCCCTACACCTCATCCCACCCAGCTTAGCCCCAATGGAAGAGGTTGGAGGTGGTACTCAATTATAGGCATCAAGGACTCAAATTCTTTTTAGACCCTGGCTCTCTGTCTCTGGGATTCCTATAACCAGCTGCAGAGTAGGGGTGGGGTAGATGTACTTCTTGCAGGGCTGGGACAGTAGACTTGAGCTGATCGATGCCCCATTCAGGACTCAGGCACTCGTTCCCCCAGCTGCTGGGAGTGCTGGTTGATGGTTTGCAGTTAGGTCCTTCTCCAAGGTAATGATCTTTTCTGGGGGGCAACCTGAATCCATAATCTAGTCAATGGACTTGTGGAAGGGCCTCCCCAGAATGGCCCAGCTGCCTGGCCTCAACTGGGGCCATCCTATCTCCAGAGCTCCTCATGGGAAGGCCTGATTTCTTATATGAGACTACATCACAATTCAACTCCTGCCTCTGACAAATCTTTCTTTTCTTAATCCCTCACAGGTGCTGTGCTGTTTGAGCAGGCAGCCTCCCACAAACTTCTTGCATGCAAATCTCTATCTGCAAATGTTACGTGGAGAAGTCAGCCTATGACAGTCCCCTGTCTTGGCCCCTTTCATCTCACTGCCCTTTCTCCCTTGGTGACCATGATTACTGCAAAAGCTTACATGATCACCTAGGAGGATGACCCCCAAATCTTTCTGTGGCCATGGCCACTCTCCCAGTCTGCCCACTTGTATTTCCCAGAGCCCAGTGGACATCTTCACCTGGATGTCCACATTTTTCTTGGCCTCAACTTTAATACAAAAACAGAACTCTGTCCCACTACCTTAATCCCTCTTCTTCCCGATTTCTCTATTTCTTCCTTTCCTTTTTTTTTTTTTTTTTTTTTTTTTTTAAGACAGAGTCTCACTATGTCACCCTTTGTAGAGTGCCCTGGTGTCACAGATCACAGTAACCTCAAACTCTTGGGCTTAAGCTATTCTCTTGCCTCAGCCTCCCGAGTAGCTGGGACTACAGGCATCTGCCACAACGCCCAGCTATTTTTTTGTTGTTGTTGCAGTTGTCATTGTTGTTTAGCTGGTCCTGGCTGGGCTTGAACCCACCACCCTCGGTGTATGTGGCTGGCACCTTAACCACTGTGCTTACAGGCGCCAAACCCCAGCTTCTCTATTTCTGTTAATGAATCCCAAGCTGGAGACTTCAGCATCATCCTGGGAAGCTTCTTGCTTAGAAACCGTGGGCATCCCCTTTCTGACCCCAGAACACAAGCCTGCGATCCATCTCCTTGCGTTCAAGGCCTTCCCTGTTGACCCCAACCAGTCTGACTTCCTGTCAACTCTCTAATCCAGAATTTCTTAAAATTGTTATGGCTTAGATTCCTTTGGGAGTCTGATGAAACTTATGGGCTCCTTCTTGGAGTATTTTTATGAGCATAACATAAAGTACATAGGATTACAAAGGAAGTCAATTGTATTGAGAGTTATCAGTATGTATGTTTTAAAATCTGAAATGTAGTAATACACATTTCATTATTAACCCATTAAGTAACATGATATTTGGCAGGTCCAATAACTGTCATGACTGTGAAGTAGTTGCGAGTGGAATGGTAATTTGAGATAATTTCAGTAGCAATGAGATATAAAAATATCTGTGGTTCCTACTGGAGACAAAGTCACAGGTACCGCTAATGCTACTGTAGTGTGCTGCCTGTGTTCATAATGTAAGGAAAGCTAAATTTCAATTAGGGGTGAGAGAAGATAAAGTTGTAATTTTTTTCCCTTCTAAGTACATGAACTCCTGGCCAAGCACTTCTATGCTATGTGGAGTCTATACAGTAGCTCACATTGGATACTCACACTTTTCTGAACAAATTTCATGCATCCTATGTTCACCCTGGCTGATGCTGGGAAACTGGCACTCAGGCTCTGGGCTGAGTTGGCCTCACTCTCCATGTACATCCTCTGCTACAGGTTGGTGTGGTTTGGGGCCCAGAGCAGCATGGCTCACTGTCTGCCTATGGGTAGCTCCTGGAGGATGTCTTCCCTGGCTTTTCTCCCCTCAGGTCCCAGGCTCTGTCAGAGCAACTTTACACGTCTCCATTAGCCCAACCAAGATTACTGATGGGGTAGCTTATAGTCATCAGGTTGGTTATGGAGCATCTAGTTGAAGAAGTTACCTTCACAGTGCCATTTGGGGTTGTGGAGAAGCCACTACTCTGCTGGGGCCCTTCTCCTGAGCCTGGCAGCTGGTAAGTGTCTGGCTCTTGGGCTTACAGGGTGCTCTCTACTCTTATTTCACTACCAGATGCAAAATGTCCTGCAATGCACAGGATAGTCCTGTACAATGGAGAATTGTCCTACCCCAAATGATCATTGTGCATAGAGTAGGCATACTCTAGCTGTCTGTATAGTGCCTCAGTGGTCCTTGTTGGCCTGGGATGCCAGCATCACAGCCAATTGATGAGCATTTCTTTTGACTCTTCCTAGTCCCCTTTGGCCTGAAATCCCAGGGACCTTTACAGCTAGGATTGGAATTGAGCAGCAGACGTATAGAATGGTGATAGGATCCCCCCAACTATGGCCACTGCAGCCATCAGTTCCAAATCCAAGCTTTGTCAGGCCTTTCCTAGGTCAGGAGTCTGGGACTGACAGCTGCCACTATGGAGGGAAGAGCTGCGTGGCAGCTACTTCCTCAAGGTGCTGGTGGCCTGGGACCCTTGTGGCTCTGTCCCCTGGGAAGGAAGGCCCATTGTAGGCAGCATCTTCTTTGCAACTGGAGCTAGGGAGTACTACCACCCAGGGCAGGACAATGTGCCAACTCCTACTGTGCGTTTGTGAGCGAACCATTTCCAGGTAGGAGCTGTCATGAGTCATCCTGTTGCTCATTTCCATCATTTTCTGTGAACCAGTCTAGTCTCCTAAAAATACCTGGTCCCCAATTCCCAAGCTAAAATGCTCAAGGAAATGCCTGGAGCCCATGATCAACAGAGAATTGGCTTCTTCTGTTAGTTGGACCTCTATTCTGATGAAAGAGATTAGTCACTTATTGCAAAAACAATATTCTGTGACTTCTAAATTACATCTCTTAAGAATAATGAATACTTATATAAGGCTACTTATTACAGTACTTTATACTTTATAAAACTATATTAAGTTTAAGCATACAAAATTGCTGGTATTCAAATGCTTTGGGCAATTTCATTAGATTCAATCTAATACATTTTCTCATTTATTCCTTACCACATTACTGAATAGATATTTTTAGCCCCATTTTTAAGAGTAGAGTACTAAATCTTGGAGAGGTGAAGTGACTTTTGACTAAGGTTATACAGGTAGGAAATAGCAGGTTGAGACTTGAACTAAGTCTGTCTGATGTCAACCCTAATGTTGGTAAGATGATTACCTCTTACCCTCAGAGGTAAGATGATTCATCCCAGAAGACCAAGGCAAGGCTCTGAGACCAGTCTCCTAGCCTACCCCCAGTAAAGGCATGGTTGGTTTTACTCATCATCTTTTCTTAGTTTTTGGATAGATCAGTGGGTACATAAGTGCCTGCTTTTAAAAAGTTCTAAAGTGATAAGTTGACAAGTTTTAGGGCTTTGGGAGCAAGAGGTATAGCCAAGACAATATCCAGAGCATGTTAATCCATCCATATCTCCATCCACGCACCTACACATCTATCCATCCATGCATCCATTCAAGAGAACTCTACTGGGTAGCTCCTGTGTATGTGCCAGGCTCTGCACTAGGTGCTGAGATGCCAACATTCAGGAAAGAGTTTTAATCAGCAGGATTTCTATGCTTTAGCCAGCCAGGGAGGGGGCTGCAGTGGTCAAAGCTGGGGCAAGCCCACCATGTGCATGAGACTTTGATTTGCAGTGACACTACTCTGTCCTTTTAGTCCAGGCCTGATTTGTTGGGAGGCCACAGCTTGTGTGAACAGACAGAAATAAGCTGGTGTATTGCCTAATGCTTCAGGAGTCTGCACCACTGACAGTTTCTAGGCTTACAGGGTTGGAAGAGGCAGCTGTAGGAATAAAAAAGAAATGCTAGTGCCCCACCCCTAAGCTCAGCAATGGGAAAGTTGGAGGTGGATCTGATGAAAAAGAGCTCCCTCCCAGGCTGCCACAGGAGGAAATTCCTTTCTCCTGCAGCAGAGCTTCTCTGAATGCTTGGCTCAGCCACAGCTGCAGGCCTTGGTCTTGTGGCTGGCCAGCCGGGAGAGCCCAGAATGGGAGAGGGCTGGTTTGGAAATCAGTCAAGCAGTGGACATGTGGCCACAGCCTTTGCCTAGGGATAGCATGTTACCATGCGGGGGATAATCACATTTCTCAGTTTCCTGCTAACCCTGGGGCCAAGCCCTCAAGTCTGCTGTGGAGTCCAAATGCCTCCCAAACCTGACCTGATTCAGGCCAGGCCAAAGCTGGTTTCCCCATCCCCGGTGCTGTCTGGCACACCCACCTAGCCAGGCACCAAACCCTGAGTTCACACCTTTCTGCAAATCCCTTGGCAGTATTCATCTGTGCCTGTACTTACCATTCCTGGCTCTAGGTTGTGCCGCCATGCCTGTCACCACTGCCGCCCAGGAGCACAGTGGCTCTGGGGCCACCAAGTTAAGATCTCACAGTTGAGTAAGCCACAATGTGAGCTTCTCTCACCACACCCTCCCCAACCCCAGAGCCAGGGCTTTCCTCGGAGCCTCATTGCTACACACTCTGCTTTTGAAAAAAAGGAAATGGGCATCGAGTTTTGAGCACAAGGTACATTAAGAATCTGTGAATAGAGGCACCTCTGAAGGCAAGAAAGGGGAACTGTGACAAGTCTCACATAATCACTTCCTGAGCACCCAGGCCCTTTCCTTATCTTTGTGGCCAGCAGAGCCAGAGCTGGTGAAGAGACCTTGGGCCTTTTGTACAATCATGAGCCACATAACGAACTTTTGATCAATGATGGACTGCATATATGACAGTGGTCTCTTAAGAGTGTAATTCCATATTGTTACTGTACCTTTTCTGTGTTTAGATACACAAACATGATGTTCCAATTGCCCACAGCTTCTAGTATAGTAACATGCTGTACAGGTTTGTGGCCTAGAAGCAATAGGCTATACCATAGAGCCTAGGTGTTTAGGCTGTATTATCTAGGTTTGAATACATATACTCTGTGATGTTCACAGATTACATAATAGTGTATTTCTCAGAACATATCCCGTCGTTATGTGAGGCATGAGCATATTTGGCTCAGCTGTTCTAGTCTGCATCCAAACAGCATGTAGTAAGTTTCCTGGAGTCCACAAACTCACGCCCAGAGAAGTCCCAGGAGTTTCCCCAAGTGGTGAAGTTGAGGATTTTGACCTACATGCTTAATCTTGTAATCTATTCCTACTAACTACAGAGACACACAGCTCAGGTAACATTTTGAAGCTTTCTGCCTGCTCAACCTTTGCTATCCAATACAACAGCCACCCACGTGTGGCTCTCAAGCTCTTGAAATTGGCTAGTCTGAATTGAAACGTGCTGCATGTGTAATATATATATGAGATTTCAAAGATTTAATATGAAACAAAGAATGCAAAATATTTCATCAATATTTTTTAATGTCAATTATATTGTGAGATCATACTTTTGATGTATTGAGTATGTTAAGTGCATATTAAGTAAAACGTTATTAAAATTAATTTCACCTTTTTTTACTTTAATGTGGCCACTGGAAATGCGGTATACTGGTGCCCAAATTGGCAAATCAATATATGAAATAAAATAGACACAGCAAAACAAACTCACGTATATATAGGCACTTAAGAGTATAATAAAAGTGGCATTTCAAATCAATGGGGGGAATGCAGTTACTACTACAAAATTCCATATGTGGCTGGCATCTGTGGCTCACATTATAGTATGTGTATGGATAGTAGAGCATAAGACTTTCTAGCTTACCTAAATGACAATGAACTCATCACAAACAAGGGATGAGTTCCATACAACATGCTGCAGCCACACAATGGGATGATATGCAGGCATTAAGTAGGAGATCTCTATATGTAGAGATGGGAAAACTGTAGAGAGTTATTGGTAAGTTTTAAAAAAAAAACAGTCAAGGAATGGGTCGACATGTATCATATGATCTCATTTGTGCATCAAAAGTGCACAGATACTTATATAAGCCCAGATCAAGTCTGCAAGGACACACAAATTACTGTTACCATTGATGGCCCCAGGGGAGTATGAGGAGGGCTTTGAGGGGAATGGGGAAGGACTTTGACATGTACTTTTCACTTAAGACCCTTCAGGACTATTTGAAGTTTTAATAGCAAATGAGACATTTTACAATAACAAAACCATTGAGTATATTAATATTTTATATATTTAAATATAACATACTATAATAGTTTATGTAATATAAAACTATTAAAATAAAAATAAAATAAAATTTAAAAATTCAGAGTTTATTATTTTCATAGCTTTATGTCTATTCCTCTACTTGCAAACATCCCACTCAGCTTCCTTTCTTACTCCTCATTTTCTGCCCTCTTCTTTCCTTACCTTCTCTTTCTTTTCACTTTCAAAACTCACAAAGGTCTGAGAATGGGGAGCCATTTCACTTCTATTGGCCCCTTCTCAGCTTAAGCCCAAAGCTTTGGCATTTCCTGCTACCTCTGTTTTCCCATGGTGGAAGAACTTGAGGAAGGACCCACGTTGGACACTGCTCCATTACAGACACCATGACCAAAGATGGCCATGTCAGCCCCATCAGCTGTGGAGAAAGAGACCTACCTAGTGAAAATACATCCTACCATTTCTCTCTAGCAATTCTGCCACATTCACATTAAGAGGGAGCTGATTAGAGAGAGAAAAATAACTCAGAAAAGTGCGCGCGCGTGTGTGTTGTGTGTGTGTGTGAGAGAGAGAGAGAGAGAAATAAAGAGAGATTTTTTTCCCCCTGGTTCAGGGGTACATGGAGGCAGGGTAAATGCAGAGGGTATTGAAGAGAAGGCTTGGTCTAAGTTTCCGAAACGAGTTTAATTGCCACCTGCAGTTAAAAATCACTAAGAGGGTCAAGTGTTTTGAAAAGAGAACTATAGAGACTGGAGAAAGGAATAAAGCTCTCCAGCTTCTGGGAAACAGGTATAACAAGAGATGTGTTTGCTTCAGGGCAGATGGGAACCTCAGTCCTTAGAGTTTAATTGAGAAAGGAAAAAAAGACAAGAGGTCTCAGCAATTGTCAAGGAGATAATAGCTTCTGAAGGGTGGGCCTGTGAGGACTGAGAAATGAAAGCCTTGTTGATGTGTGTGAGGGACAAGTGGTGTGGGAAAATACCAAATTTTCTTTTACACTGGTTCTCAATGCAAATAGAATAAGTTGTTTCAAATAAAAAAGGGGCTTGAATATCTATTGGAACTTTTTTTTTTTTTTTATCAGAGAGATCTGCCCAACTCCCTTCCCCCCAAAAAGTTAAGGACTCAGCAGTGCAGTAAGTAGCAAGATCGCTGAACTGAGACTCAGGACAGCTCTGGTTCTGAATTTGCCAAATATAATAATAAGTAATCAGCGTGAAAATATACATACAAAGCATGGTTAATTGGGGTTATGTGGTTAATTGTTACAAAACTCAAGCTTGCCTTTGACCCTTCCCATCTCCTCCTCCCCTTTCAGGCCCTCTTCTTTTCTAGCCTCTTAGAACAAAAGCTACTAGGCCCAAGGTTTGAAAGGAATCCAATTCAAAGAACATACACTGGTCTCCGAGGAGATCACTAGACTGTTTTCTAAAGAATGTTTTCAGCATCCTATGTAAATGGAAACTCTCTTATTTTTAAATTAACTTCCCATTCAAAATTTGGATTTACCTTTAAGGAGAAATCTCCATTCAACAAAAGCTGTAATGCCATATATTTGGCTTTATATCCTACACAAAAGTAAATTTTTAAATACTAAATGCTTATTTCAGATCAAGTCTAGCAAGTTGATTTACAGACTGAAGGGCTGACATTGTACTGTTCTACAGAAGGGAGAAGAAGAGAAATGAACTCTCTATACCAGTGTTTTCAATCTTTTTTATCTCATAGCACACTTGAACCTATAGTTACACCTCTGTGGCACACTAAAATTATACTGATCAAAAAAAGAGTAAAAAAAAAAAAAAAAAAAAAATATACTTATTGCTTTGAGCTTCCTTTGAAAATAATTTAATCTGATCTTTAAAAAGTTCTGCAACACACCTAAGATACTCTCACGGCAATGAAAATAATTGCTCTACACAGTACTCCTCAGCAGCCTTGGGACTGGCTTTGTGACTCCCAGTGGCTCAAGTCCTGGGCACATAGTCGGCTATGATACTCCCTGTATCCTCCTCACTACCCTAAATCCATCACCATATTCCATCGCTTCTGCCTCTCAAAGCTATCCAGAATCTCACCGCTTCTTAACCACCAGCACTGCCATCAGCCTAGTCCAAGCTACAGCCACTGGCAGAAACCTCCTAAGTGGCCTTCCAGAACCTTTTTCCTGCCCTCTCTGGCTCTATACGGCAGCACAGTCAACATTTTAAAAGAGCAATCCTATCACAGAGGGGATATTCTTGGACCTGGCTCACATGGGGCAATCTTTGGCTAATGTCTGCCTATCTCTCTGGCTGAAAGCTCTGTGCCAGCTGGTATCCTGTCTGTTTTGCTCACCTCTGTACTCCTAGGCGGGCCTGGCCTAGTGCCTGGCATGTAGTACACACTTATTTTTGAATGAAAGAAAGAATTTTAACAGCTAACATCTGTACAGTGTTTTAACAAACATTCCATTTGATGCCTTGAATAACTGTGTATTATAGGTATTACTGCTATCATTTTGCAGATGAACAAATTGAGACTCAGAGTATTGCTCAAGTTGATAGTTAATGCAGGGCATATTGAAATCTGGATCCATGGGGGCCAAAACCCCATGCTTTTCCCCCAGAGAGGTATAGGGGGATGTGTAGGAGAGTGTGGAGGAGGCAGAGTACAGAGTACAGAGACACCTTGATATTTTTGGGCCACTTTACTCAGGCCTTTGGGGCCCAGGGGCAGGCCTTGTGGGGATTCCTTGTCAATCTGTGACCAGGGAGTAAATTCTAAATCAGGTTTTCCTGGATGGCTTAGAGAGATATTCTAGCTACAGTGACCTTATTTCCTGAATCTCAAATCAGGATTCTTGGTCTGACAAAAAGAGTAAGATACTTGAAACTGGGACTTTTCTAGAAAATTCAGGGCACAGAGTTGCTGGACCCATACCACATGGCAGCTACATAATGGGCACTTCTCAATGAGTTCTGACCCAGCCACCTCAGCCCATTGCATCTCAAGAAGATTCTATAAAAAAACAAAAGCTGTTTTCTGGGCCTCATATCAAATTCTTTCCACCTACTCATTTTATTTGTTTGTTTAATTACTTCCTTTGCTTGCTCTTATCTTTCCTGTTAACAGCTTTCTCCCTGGTCTGCCTAATAGAGCTTCTAGGTCCTGCTTGCTGATGGATGCTACAAGGGATTGAGAGAAATCATAAGCAAAAGTGCTTGGGGACCATGGCAATAGGGGCTATGGCAATGGGGGCCAAGCACTGACAGACAGCCTTTCTCATCCCTCCGGATTCTTTTTTAGACCAAGTGGTACTTGTAAGGCCTCATAGTCCCATTGTGTCACCTAATCAGGCAACACTGTTTGGAGGAGACATTGTGGCAAAATACTGGTTCCAGAAAGAGCTTTGCAATGCTATTGTTTCATCCCAGGGCTACAATGGTGGGCTCATGGTAAACACGGTTGCCAAATCCAGGATTGGATTTAACATGTGCCCCAGGCACTCTTCACATTTGGTTCAAGTATACCCAGAGTTCCCTGAGTAGTAGTTTCTGGTATTAGAGTGATAAGAGCAAAATTTCAGTTGCCACCATGGTATTGGCACAAAAATGGAGACATAGATCTATGGAACAGAACTGAAAATCCAGAGATGAAACCAACTTCTTACTGTCCTCTGATCTTTGATAAACCAAACAAAAGTATACACTGGGGCAAAGAACCCCTATTCAGTAAATGGTGCTGGGAGAACTGGTTAGCCACATGTAAAAGACTAAAACTGGACCTGCACCTTTCACCACTTACACAAATTGACTCATGATGGATAAAAGATTTAAATCTAAGACACGAGATGGTAAAAATTCTACAGGAAATCATGTGAAAAACGAGATGATATTGGCCTAGGGAAAGATTTTATGAAGAAGACTCATTGGCAATTGTAATGACAAAAAAAATAAATAAATGGTACTTAATTAAGATAAAACGCTTCTGCACAGCGAAGGACACAATAAAGCAAACAGACAACCTTCAGAATGGGAAAATATATTAGCATGTTATGAATCTGACAAAGGATTGATAACTAGATTCTACAGAGAATTCAAACTAATCAACAAAAAAGCAAACAATCCCATCTATCATTGGGCAAGAGACATGAACAGACCTTTCTCTGAAAAAGACAGGTGAATGTCCAACAAACACATGAAAAAATGCTCATCATCCCTAATTATTAGAGAAATGCAAATGAAAACCTCCCTGAGATAACACCTAACCTCAGTGAGAATAGCCTACATCACAAAATCTCAAAATTGCAAATGTTGGCTGTGGATATGGAGAGAAGGGAACACTCTTATACTGTTGGTGGGACTGTAAATTAATACAGCCTCTATGGAAAGAAGTATGGAGAATCCTCAAAGAACTAAATGTACACGTTACATTTGATCCTGTAATTTCATTACTAGGAATCTACCCAGAAGAAAAGAAATCATTTTATCACAAGGACATTTGCATTAGAATGTTTATTTCAGTTACATTCACAGTTGCCAAGATATGGAAGCAACCCAAGTGCTTATCAACTCATGAATGGATCAAAAAACTGTGGTATATGTATGCCACGGAGTACTTTCAGCTATAAAAAAGGTGATGACTTTATATCTTTTGTATTTACCTGGATGGGGCTGAAACATATTCTTCTTAGTAAAATATCACAAGAATGGAAATGCAAGTATCCAACATACTCAATATTAATATGAAGGTAATAGAAAAACAACTACATGCCATACACAAGTATATTCAAGTGGGGGGAGGAAGAGGGAAAGGGAAAAGGAGAGGAAGGAGGATTGGTAAGCTCTCACCTAAACGATACATTGTGATGGTGTACAGCACATCCCCTAGATGAAAGGCTCAACTTCCTCAACTACAACTTGAACTTTACCTTAGAAACACAAATAATGTAAACTAATATTTATACCCTCATATTAATCTGAATTAAAAAAAAGAAGTAAAATAATAATTTTAGAAAGATTAATAAAGTTTTGGTGAGCAATGTGGAAAGAAATTATTAAAGTTCTAGCAAAAAAATTAAAATGAAGTTGTTCCTAATGCTTTTTGAAAAATTTAAAATATTCATTTTAAAAGCTCTATTAACATTCCTTTATCTAATGTATATTTTCACATCTATAAAATGGCAATGATGTGAAGAAATGATTTTTTTCATAATCATTACAAACAAATTGGTTAGTAAAAAAATTTTTTTTTCAGTTGTCATCCTTTTGGGTGTAGAAGCCAAGAATCATAATGTTACCCAAGCAATACACCCTCAGGATTTATACTGGTGTCTGGGAGAGAAGAGGCTCTCAGCGAATTAGGGTACAAAGTCTGTTCCCATGGAGGTTATCTATCTCTCTGATATATTAGGTGCCTCTGAACAAAAGTGTGAGCTCTGAAGGGACTGTGAACCTATCTGAGCCTCAGTTTCCTCATCTGCAAGAAAGAAGCAGCAGTAATCTCTGCCCTACTGTTTTCTATTCTTTTCTTTTTTTTTTTAGTTGATGAACTATTTCTAGCATATAGAAGAAAGGTATTAGGAACAAATACATTTCCCCATATTTGCCCCAGAACCTTTTCCCTAAAGAAATAACATATTACAAGTTAAGTTAAAGCCCCTGTGTTCCTCCCCAACTCCATTCCTCTCCACCACACACACAGGTAGCATTCTCCTGAACAGGACATTTCTGATCTGCAAACATGTTTTAAATTTGCTATGTGCATGCCCATAAACAATAAACTATATAGTATTGGTTTGTATGTTCTTAAACTACAATAAATTGCATAAAACTGTATATATTCTGCAACTTGTTATCTTTGCTCAGCCTCTGGTACTCATTTAAGTAACTATTCAAACACTATTTGATCCAGTAACTATACTTTCATAATATACTAGGGGAATATTCATACACATGCACTCAGATATATGTCCAAGAATGTTCACTGCCCCATGGTTAGTGAGAGAATGAAACTGGAAACATCCTCAATGTCCATCAATGGTAGGTTGGACAGATGAATAACCAGTGGGCCACCCCTATAGAGTACCTTGGACTTTGGAAGCAAGCAGTGTTAAGCAGGCTCACCCACCTCCTTGACTCCTAGATGGAACGAATAATGTTACTTACAGCACAGTGCCGGGTACCCAAGGAGATGACTTGTAACTGTCCATGTATTTGATGGAGATACCCTAATTACTGCCATGTGGGGACCTGGCCAGAGTCCCACAACTGCAGGGAAGGTGCCTTTCCTGGCAATCAATTCCAATATATCTGGGGAAATAGTCCAGAGAATAGATTTGAACTCAGGTTGTGGAACTATCAGAAGGAGACAGAATTCATAAGTATTTGAAAATTGATGAGATGGCTTGCCTTGTCTCAAAGCTAATCAATCAACAGAAAGGAAAAGGTTTTTCCTTTAATTGTGAACATTAAGAAGTGAAAATGTTTGTGGTGCCTGTCTATGTGTTGACTTGAGAAATACAGACTTACTGACTAGGAGCTTAACAAGCTAGGAGGCTTAACTTAAAAAAATGACTTTAATAACCACAATAGATGGTACCTCTTGAATGTCTTTTTTGTTGTTGTTGTTGTTGTTGAAAATTTGTGCATATATTTTTTTATTATTAAATCATAGCTGTGTACATTAATGCGATCATGGGGCACCATATATTGGTTTTATAGACCATTTGACATATTTTCATCACACTGGTTAACATAGCCTTCCTGGCATTTTCTTAGTTATTGTGTTAAGACATTTATATTCTACATTTACTAAGTTTCACACATACCCTTGTAAGATGCACCGTAGGTGTAATCGCACCAATCACCCTCCCTCCACCCACCTCCTCCCCCTCCCCTCCCTCTCGCCCTTCCCCATATGCTTAGGTTATAACTGGGTTATAGCTTTCATATGAAAGCCATAAATTAGTTTCATAGTAGGGCTGAGTATATTGGATACTTT
Source organism: Loris lydekkerianus (assembly GCA_963574355.1). NCBI lineage: Eukaryota > Metazoa > Chordata > Mammalia > Primates > Lorisidae > Loris > Loris lydekkerianus. Next base: position 14,622 of record CAUYPK010104640.1, on the reverse strand, counting down.
TTCTTCCATTCTTGAGATACTTTACTATGAAGAATATGTTCCAGCTCCATCCATGTAAACATCTATTGAATGTCTTGATGTATTAGGCACTGTGATAGGCACTTTGCATTCTTCATCTAGACTAGTTTTTGCAATAATACTTCAAGGGAGATATTATAAACTCCATTTTATTGGTAAGGAAATGGAGAAATGGAGAAGTCAAGGAACTTGCCCAAGGCTGCATAGTTAGTGACAGGATTCAAACTCAGATCTGTCTGGTGACAAAGGCTGCAATCTTCTCAACAGTGTACCTCTCCATTTGGAGACAGAAGTACTACAGAAACCTAGTTACTTAATTTGCTGAATTTGGCTTTAAGCCTAATGTGTCAGAGGGGAATCCTATAATGCTTTTCATGCCTCCCTCAGCTATAGCCCCCCCATTCTGAACAAAGTGAACAGAAATGATACCTCAATTCTGGATTTTTTTTTTTTTTTTTGTGTGTGTGTGTGAGAGACAGGGTCTCACTTTATCACCAGGCTAGAGTGCAATGGTATCATCATAGCTTGCTGCAACCTCAAACTCCTGGTCTCCAGTTCTCCTGCCTCAGCCTCCCAAGCAGCTGGGACTAGAGCTGCCCACCATCATGCCTGGCTATTTTTTCTATTTTTTTTTTTTTTTTGTAGAGACAGGGTTTTACTTGTGCTGGCCTCAAGGAATCCTCTGCCTCAGCCTCCCAAAGTGTTAGGATTACTAGCAAGAGCCACCATGCTAGGCCCCAGGCACTGTCCTTTAGGTCACAAATGAACAGACAGACCAAAGAGCCTATGTTGAGTCAAGGGTAGCCATCTTTCAGTTGGGTCTGGAGGTGCTCAGTGACCTCTGAGGTGCTCTGTGCTGAAAGGACTCAGACAGGGATGTTCCAGATATCAGCGTGACTAGTTGACCCAATGAGAGCCCCTCTCTTGGGGAATGCAGATATGAAAGATATATACAGAGGACAGATATGTGCAGTGAAGTGGCCCAGTGGCCCAGAACCCATGCGATGCCCAGGGAGACAGAAGTAAGCAGAGTCACATGGAGTGGGGGAAAGGAAGATAATAAGCAGACAAGGCTGTGACAGAGAGAAGCTGAGTGGTGGAAGTGGCAGATGCTTTGCTTGTTTTGTATAGTGCTCTTGAAGCATCAGTTGTGAAGAGTAGTGGTTGCTGGGAACAGCTTCCTCTCCTTCACTTATGTACACATCCTTATATTTATGTCCCACCACTCAAGGAAGCTACAGCATACTCTTGTTCTTGCAACCTGAAAGAGGCTATCTAATCTACACTCCTGGGAATCTAGACCACATAGAGTGATGGTGCACAAGGCACAGGCTTGCATTTGGACCCTGGGTCTTGAGTTCTATATTTGGTCCTCTTTGTGTATGCATGTCAATGTGGGGACAAGGAATGAAAATACATTTTGTGAGAGTTCCTAGTCTGCCAGAGGAATGCCATCTAGGCTTCCTGGTCTGGTTTGTGATGCACATAAGGAGAATCGAAAATGGTTCTTCATGAATCTGAAAGAGGGTCACAAGGATCAAAAGAATTTCTTTTAGTAATCAAGGACCTGCACCATGTGTGTTAATGAATCATGGGTATGCTGGGTGCTGCTAGATACTTAAGGTCTTGGGGACACAACGCTTGTGGGCTACATCCATCATCAGGCTGTTATGAGATCCTAAACCACACCCATGGGAACAACCAGACAATCTCTGCCCTCCCTGGCTACACTCCCATGCCCACCACCTCAGGTTCTCATCTTGTTCACCAAGCCTAGAGTTAAAAGGTTTATCACATGTAGCAATGGGGGGAAAGGATATGGGAGAACAGGCATTCCCACCCATGACTGGTGAGAGTGTCAAATGGAACAACTTCCTTGGAGAATAGTTTACTATTACTATCTGTCAAAAATTTAAATCATGGCTGGGCGCCCATAGCTCAGTGGTTAGGGAGCTGGCCACATGTTGTGGGGCTGGTGGGTTTGAATCCGGCCTGGGCCTACTAAACAACAACAAAAAAAAAAAGCTGGGCATTGTGGCGGGTGCCTGTAGTCCCAGCTACTAGGGAGGCTGAGGCAAGAGAATTGTGTGAGCCCAAGAGTTTGAGGTTGCTGTGAGCTATGATGTCACAGCACTCTATCAAGGGTAACAAAGTGAGACTCTGTCTCAATAAAAAAAATTTAAATCTCATTCCTGTTTATTCCATAATTCCACTTCTAGAGATTTACACTATAGATATAATGCACATGATGATACATGAATAAAGATATACATTGGAGTACTATGTGTAACAGTAAAATACTGGCAAAACCCTTTTCTTTTTTTTTTTTGCAGCTTTTGGCCGGGGCTGGGCTTGAACCCTCCACCTCTGGTATATGGAACCAGCACCCTACTCCTTGAGCCACAGGCACTGCCCGCAAAACCCTTTTCAATAGAAGGCAGGTCAGATAAATTGTGGTTCAGCTACATGATGGAATATCCTACAGCCATTAAGAAGAATTATGTGGCTAAGACATTTGCTGATATGGGATGTTCTCCAAGATATAGCGTTAAGTGAAAAGAACAAGGCGCAGAATGCTGTATGTATTATGCTATCAGTTCTGTTAAAATCTTTCTCTTTTTCCCCCTCCTTCCTCTTCTCCCTTCCTTCCTCCCTTTCCCTTCACACACACACATACACACCTACTCACACATACTAGTATATGCATCAGTCATTTATTGAAGGACACCCCTTGAGAGGGAAGCTGTTTAAGTGGGGGTGGGGGTGGTTAGGGGAGGTAGGAGAATTCCTTTTTTCACTAAATACTCTTATACACTGTTGAATTTCTCTTATCACATGCAAAGATTATATTTTGCATTCAAAATGTAAGAGGAAGGGCTGGGCGTGGTGGCTCATGCCTGTAGTAGTCCTAGCATTCTGAGAGGCCAAGGCAAGAGGATTGCTTCGGACTAGGAGTTCAAGACCAGCTTGAGCAACACAGCAAGGCCCTATCTCTATAAAATATAGAAAAAATAGCTGGGTATGCTGATGTGTTCTTGAGCCCAGGAGTCTGAGGTTGCTGTTAGCTATAATCATGCCACTGCACTTTAGCCCAGGCAACAGAGTGAGACCCTGTCTCCAAAAAGAAAAAAAAAAAAAAGTAAAAGTCAAAATCAACAGCAACATTAATTGCAGAAGTCTTCATTAATAGGGGAGTAAATAGTGACCTATCTGTACTAATGAAAACTCTACAGCCATAGAAAAGCAGATATATTTTGCCATAGAAAAATGTCCAGAGACATATTAAGTTTAAAAAATCAAGCTCTGTATAAAATGTTTAACATTCTTGAGATACTCTACAAGAAGAATATGTTCTAGCTCCATCCAGGTAAACATGAAAGATGTAAAGTCTCCCTCTTTTTTATGGCTGCATAGTACACCATGGTATACATATACCACAATTTGTTTATCCATCCATGGGTAGATGGGCATTTAGGCTACTTCCACGACTTGGCTATTGTGAATTGGGCTGCAATAAACATTCTGGTGCAAATGTTTTTGTTGTAAAATGATTTTTGTTCATTGGGGTAGATACCTAGTAATGGAAATGCAGGATCAAACGGTAGGTCAATTTTTAGTGCCTTGAGAATTCTCCATACTTCTTCCAAAAAGGCTGTATTAGTTTATAGTCCCACCAGCAGTCTAGCAGTGTTCCTTTCTCTCCACATTCACACCAACATCTGGAGTTTTGAGATTTTGTGATGTGGGCTACTCTTACTGGAGTTAGGTGATATCTCAAAGTGTATGAAACCAAATATATAAACATTTACACATTCATACAAATGATAAAATACAAAGATAGTCCAGAAAGAAAGAGGGGAGAGGAGGGAGAGGAGAGGGGAGGGAGGAGGGTGAGAGAAGGGAGGGTATTTGGCAGGGCCTCACCTAATGTACACAATGCAAGGGTACATTTCAAAACAACTAAGAGTATAATATAAATGTTGTACCACAAAAATAAGTAAGTAAGGTAGTAAGTGATGTTACATTAATTAGTTTGATTTAAGCATTCCATATTGTATATCAAATCATTACATTATACCCCATAAATACAGTTATGATTTAATAAAAATTAAGTAAAAAATAAAAAGAATAAAATGTATAATAGAATCTCATTTACATAAAAATATAGGAATACATAGATGTATGCAGACATATTCATAGGAAAAGGCCTGGAATGATATACACCCTGCTGTTAATAGTGTGTAGATTTTGAAAGAGGCTAAAACTAGAATTGTTTGCAGGGAGGGGCAGTTAAAGGAGTTAAAGGCAGACTTCCATTGTTTACTCTAATGACTTGTTGATTTACTTTCTTTTGTATAATGAGTCTATATTTTATTTTACAATAAAACATATAAATGATAAATAAGTTATGGAGAAGACAAACCCTGCTCTTAGAGGAATCTGCATTCTAAAGCTTGGTTGCTTCCCCACTCTTCCCTCTCAGAGCCCCCAGTGGCTTCTCACAGCACAGGCCCAGCGCAACAGAGGCTGTGACACTTTGGGTGCCCCTCACCTTTTCTCCTACTCTCCTTTCACACTTCCCTTTGCAACGTCTACTTGGCTGCCTCACCAGCCCCAAGCAGATATTCACCTTTCTTCCTTTATTCAACTTGCTTCCCTCATGTCCTATAGTTAGATATTACCCCCCCAACACCCCCTCCATGGTGGATTTTTGAACTTCCTCCTTATGCCTCCTGACCCAGCCACCTCAAACAAGCCCTTGGGAATCCTCCTGCCTATGAGTGAGTACTGCAAGGACTCATCCAGAGCCTGGGAAACTGCCTTGTGACATTTCTTTATTTGGTCATCTTGTATTGTTAGTTAATTTTCATGGAATCATTTAACTAAAATGTAGATATCACTTTCTCATTTAGAAAGCACTTCCACAACTATGGCTCCATCTGAGCCTTCCCTCCACATGATAAGGCAGGCATTCTTCTCCTTATTTTATTGATGAACAAACTGAGGGGTAGAGCAGTTCCTTGTTCAACGTGACACAGTGCAAAGTGGCCAAGAGGGATGGACCTAGTTCCTCCTGGCTCAACTAGAACACCTGCTTTGATCTGTAGAGGATAGGAACTGTTTTCAATGATTCTGCACACACTAAAGGGACAAAAAGAAAGTCATTTTCCCTGTTACTGTGCCAAGACATTTACATTCCACATTTACTAAGTTTCACATATTGTGATGAAAATGTGTCAAATGGTCTGTGAAGCTAGTGTATGATGCCCCATGACCATATCAATGTACACAGCTATGATTTAATAAAAAAAAAAAAAGTTTAAAATAAAAAAAAGAAAGTCATCAGCATTTAAATAGGACACTTATGAAGAAGACAGACAAACCAAAGGGTTTACAGTAGTACATGCCAAGTGTTTAGGTCAGGGCTGCATGCTGGAGGGAAATTAAGGCCATCTTCACGGGAGGCCAAATGCACCAAAACAATGAGAACATGAACAAGTATGAAATGGAGGTGATTTGAGGTGGTACTCAGATAAGCTTTTTTTCTTAAATCAGATATTTACCCTGCAGCTTTGGGCAAGTAGAAACTTCAAAATGGGAGGATTTTTTTAAAAAATTAGAAAATAGTACAGAGAATAAACAACATTTGTGACAGTGGTATATGGATGACTGAAATTCGGGAAACACTGCCACAGGCCAGTCAGGCTAAGAGCAGGGCCTCTGGCATTCAAAGTGGGAGTGTCTGCCTGAGGCAGGGGAGGTACTGCAAGGAGGAGGGAAACACCAACCTGGCTGTGAGCAAGGGGGAGAAAACTTGAAAGCTCGTTTCCACATATCTAGCCAGGCAAGATTCCAGAGGCTTTTGAGAGCCAGTCTGGGAAGCGTGGGCTAGATCAGGAGTCATTCCAATTCTTGTGTGTAGGAGGAACAAAATGAAAGTGGCACTTTGAAAAGTCATTCTGGCAGTGATGTGCAGGATGGACCGAAGTGAGCCTGAAAACAGCCCTAGAAGATGTCACCAAGTTGCTAATGCCCAGGAGAGTCAGGCCTTGAAGCTAAAGTCAAGACTCTTTCATGGAGACTCACATGGCAGTTGTGCTTTGTCATGTGTTATTTAAGGTGTCAAGAAAAATTATCTAAAACTTGACAAGGCAAAAAAAATCACTGAATATCCTTTCAGAAGCATCTTCCCCATGCGACTGCTTGACTTAACTATTCACTATTGATTAAGTCCCAGATATAAAATTAACAGTTAACTTACAGAAAATTCCTAAATTGCAAATGATTTTTGTCTGGTGGAAATAAAAACTAATTCTGTGCAGCAGGAAAGGCAGCCCCCAAAGGTTATAGTTACATTAATCCTGCAGAACGTCACAGTTTTGCATCTAATTTTTTAATCTTATTTTATTATTCCTTTGAAGCCTCTCATATCTTTTTTTTTACTATTTTTTTTTGTTGCAGTAAAATATATATCAGATGAAATTTGCCACTTTAAGCATTTTTTTTTTTTTTTTTGAGACAGGGTTTTGCTCTGTCACCCAAGCTAGAACGCAGTGACTCACGGCAACCTCATACTCCTGGGCTCAAGTTATCCTCTTGCCTCAGTCTCCCAAAGAAGTGTACCATCACACCTGGCTAATTTTTCTACTTTTTGTAGAAAGAGATCTTGCTATGTTGTTTAGGCTGGTCTTGAACTCCTGGCCTCAAGCAATCCTCCTACCTTAGCCTCCCAAAGTGCTAGGATTACTAGGCATAACCCACACCACATCCAGCCCATTTTAATCATTTTTAAGTGTACGATGCAATAACATTAATTATAGTCACAATGTTATACAACCATCACCAGTCTTAATTTTCAAAATTATTTATCATACCAAATAGAAACTCTGTACCCAACAAGCAGCAACTTCTTATTTCTCCTTCCTCCTAGCTCCTGGTAACTTTTAATCTACTTTCTGCCCCTATGAATTTGCCTATTATAGATATTTCATATGAGTGGAATCATACACTAATTGTTCCTCTGTGTCTGGCTTCTTTTAGTTAGCGTAATGTTTTCAAGACACATCCATATTGTAACACATGTCAGAACTTTACTCCTTTTACAGCTGAATAATGTTCCACCGTATGTATATACCACATTTTATTTATCTGTTCATCTGTTGATGGACATTGGGTTGTTTCTACCTTTCAGTTATTCTGAATAACTGAATATGAACATTTATGCACATATATCTGTTTGAGTTCTTGTTTTCAATTCTGTTCTGTTCAAATCTTTCTCTTTTTTTCCCTCCCTTCTCTTCTCCCTTGGATATATACCTAGAAGTGGAAATGATGAATTATATGGTAATTCTGTGTTTAACTTTTTGAGGTAATCTATGTTTAACTTTAATATAATTTTAAAAACCAGCTTTACCATAATGCTGGTTCCATCATCAGTGAGTTAAATAAATCTTCAACATGTGATCACTATATATTTGAATGAGAGTTATGTTTTTAACCTTTCAAAAATTATACTTTGATAGGGTGATTAATTATTTACCTTGCTAATTTTTTTTTTTTTTTTTTTTTTTTTTTTGGTAGAGAAAGAGTCTCACTTTGTTGCCCTCGGTAGAGTGCCGTGGCATCACACAGCTCACAGCAACCTCCAACTCCTGGGCTTAGGCGATTCTCTTGCCTCAGCCTCCCGAGTAGCTGGGACTACAGGCGCCTGCCACAATGCCTGACTATTTTTGTTGTTGTTGTTGCAGTTTGGGCGGGGCTGGGTTTGAACCCACCACTGGCACCCTACCTACTGAACTATAGGCGCTGCCCTACCTTGCTAATTTTTAAAGCATAAAATTGACCTTGCACCCCACTCTGGCCCCCATTACTTATTATACACTCCCTACAAAGAAGTAAAGGAAATGAGTAGAAATTAGGGTCCCCTTGCTTAAGTGATGAGCATGGTATTTTGGTAGTTTCAAAGACAGAGTAAATTTTAATTAGGGTCCTGTGCCAGTGATGGGAAGTGAGGTCATATGAGTGGCAAGCATGGCCGTAAAGTATGTGCACCTTTGTTTTCTTTGGAAACTTTATGAAAACTTTTCCCCTGTCTTCATAGAACAAATGTTGGTTCTCTACAGTATTATAGCTTCTACTAGTAAAACTCTTACAGAAAAGCTTTGTTTTAGGTGAACTCTGAGACCAGGCAGACCACATTAAAACCCATTGGGAAAGATGCTAAATTTTTTTTTTAATTCAACCTCAAAATTTTCCTTCATTGCATCTAACAGGAATGGAGGCCCTGAGGAATCTTTTAGGCAGGGAAGGAAGAGAAAAAAGGGGCTTGGTCTGGAGTTTGAGGAGGGCTCAAAGGTGAGAGAGAAGGCACAGTCTAGGGGCAGTGGGGAGGGAACAGGGAGCAGCTGCCCTGCTTGAGATCTTCAAAGGGGATTTTTAGTTGCCTCTGAATGGCCCTTTGTTCAGACTATACCACCCACCCTCCAATAAACCTCATACATTTTTAATGTTTTAAACAAAGAAAGTCTTGCTTTGAATAAAGCTGAAAACATTTAAAAACCTGTATTTCCCTCCTCTCACAGTTCAAAAGGAACTAAGTGGATTTTGATTACAATTTTCTCACTTTGGGACAAACTATGGAAGAACAGATGAGTGTGTGCAATGGAAAAATTTCACAGGTGGTTAAGAAGGTCTAGGAAAAAAGAAACCAGAATAAAAAAGAATGTCACTATTATAAATATAATCCAAATATATCTATTTCTGAAAGCATACCAGGCAGGTTAAGAAAATAAAAATAAAAGCCTACTTTATTCTGACACTCTTATTTTGCTATCTTGCAGGGCTGGGCCAAAATGAAATACATGTCATAAACACTTTGCAAACTGCAAAGGACTACATTTGTCTTTGAGAGGGGCTGGGTGGTGTAGGGGAGAAAGCAGACTGTGCTGGGGGTTGTCCTGGCCTGGGGGGGGGACGCTGATCTATAGTGAGGTCTAAAGCAAATCCCTGATCTCAATTTTCACATGCATAGAGAAAGGACAATAATTTGTGCCTTAGAGAGCTGTAGGAAGGGTCATATGATAAGGCCTCAAAGAAAAACAAGAACAAAGTGCTATGGAAGCATGGTCTTTGTTATGCGTCACAGGTGTAGCACTCATCACATTGTTCTGGAGGAATAGTCTCTTTACATATCTGTTGCCCCAGTTTTACCAGAAGTTCCCTGTGACTTGATCACCTCTGTGTCCTCTCTGCCTCTAAGCACAATGCCTAGAACATCAGACCCAGTCATTCTTCTGACAAACATTTATTAGGCTTTTCTAGTCAGCAACTCTTGATAGCCACATTCTACCCTCCAAGTCACCGTTCCCTTCTTGCTGCCCCTCCAGTCCTGAAGCTCCAAGAGTTCTGATCAGACCCCATGGTGGACGCTGTGGTATGTGTCTAGATTCTCTTTCAGGACTGAAGGCCTGATGTCTTTAGCTGCTGAGAGTGCTTCTAACAGACAGCTCTCTTTGGGAAGTGCCCAGCTGCCTTGCCCAAGGCTATGCTCCTTCCCTGGGGGCAGGCTGCGTCTATAGACTGGTCCTCTCATCCTGACTGGAACAACTCTGATGGGTCAACCTACCTTCAGAGCTCCCCAAGGTATCAACTGAGGCTGTCCTTAGAATGGTGTCACAGCCCAACTTCTCCCTCAAAGCAATCCTGCATCTTTCCCTGAGATCCCAGATGGTAGTCCCAAAGGTATCCTTGATACACTTTCTACATGGGGCCTGCAGTCTCTAGCTTGTGTTTGTGGCTTATGCAGGCTTTGGCTTGGCATCTGAGAAGCCGCAATTCTGTGGGATTCCAAGTGCTGCAACACTATCCAGGGCCCAGTCATTGTAACAGGTCTCATTTGCAGTCACATTTCTCTTTCTCTCTCTCTCTCCCTTCTTTCCTCCCCCACTCAAGGTTTACTTATAAAATGCATTTGAGCCTTTTGGCTGGAGATGACATCGTCCAGTAATTCACAAAAATGATGAACACAAAGGGAAAGAGGAGAGGCATCTGATACGTGCTCTCTAGGCTTTTTAGAAAACATGGAGTTGCTTCTTTGGCCACATACATGCAAATCTACAAGAAAGGTGATACTGTAGACATCAAGGGAGTGGGTACTGTTCAAAAAGGCATGCCATACGGATGTTACCATGGCAAAACTGGAAGAGTCTACAGCAGTGGTGTCAACCTCCCCAATGCCACGACCCTTTAACACAGTTCTTCATGTAGTGGTGACCCCCAACCATAAAATTATTTTTGTCGCTACTTCATGAATTGCCCTATGAATTCATGGCATGATAGGTGTAAAAAAGAAATTTGGAACCAAAAGGGTGGAAGATTTAGGCCTGTAAACAAATGATTACAGCAATGTGAGAGATGCTACAATAAAGGCATGAATTTGGTGCTAAGCTGAATTTGACCTGGGGATTTGAAGGAAGGCTTCCTGGAGGAGGTGCTACTTAAACTGTGTATTGAAGTCAGGAGCTGAGGTTTGATGGGTGGGCAAAGGATATGGGGGAGACATTCCAGACAAAGGGCGCAGCATACTAGAAGGCACAAAAGAGTGTGGTGGGGGAACTAGGAGACAATCGTAAAGGCAGATCATGCAGGGCCTTCTACACCACAGGAACTCAGTGCTCAGGAAACATCTGCTGGATACACATTCCAGTGTTGTCCAAGCTTCAGTCATTTTGGTACCACTTTTAACAAGCTTTGCCATATCTAGGCACCACTGGTCTTAATCTTTTTCTCTAAATGGATTTTTTTTTTTTTTTTTTGCTTAACTATATTTACATTAAAAGAGAAATTTTATATGGCAACTAAAAATCAAAACAAAAGGGAGTATCATTTGCCATAAATACAACATAGCTGTAAAAATAAATGCAGCGGAAACAGAAGAGAGTGATTAAATTCTGTGTAGGTATTATAGCCTGTCAGTGTCTTTGAGTCTGATGCCTGCTCTAGCTTTGTTACGAAAGAAGATTAGCAAGCATTATGGAGGCTGAATAATAGCACCACACTGAGACTTTCTCTTTGATGTAATCAGAAAGCTGGTAAGAGAGGGAAACGAGAATCATTTTCACACTATGTAATTCAATGTTCTTGAAAGCTGTACCATGTACCATTAAAATCACCTTGGAGTCCCCTCCCTACCACTCTGCTGACTGTGAAAACAGTTGGTAAACAATAAAGTGACATACAGTTATGGATGTTATTACCACTATGTTGCTTTGTCCATTGGCTCGGAGTAATCATTTGGCTTAGGGAAGGTTTCTCAATCAGGGCCTGTGGTGACCCTCTCCCCTCTACTGTGGAAGACAGGCAGCAGGGGTGTGGCTGTGGAGAGGGGCAGGACCCTGGGAATCCCAGACTCTTCCCACTTTATAGCTGAGGAAAGTGGGATCATAGGAGAGACACAATTTGTTCAAAGACACAGAAGCAGTTAGTGTCAGCAGTCTAGGGAACAGAAATGGAAAAAAAAATTAACACTATAGCTTTTTGCTTTAGGCTACTCATCCCAGTAGCTGTTATCTGCAAGGCAGAGGAGAAGAGAGTGTGAGGGAAGCCAGCCCACCAGGCCTGAGAGCACCGGGACACCATCAGAAACTCCAAACTGCTAGGCTCCTCAGCTAGGAGCAGAGATTGAGGTAAGCCCAGGGTCTGGCTGATGGGTAGTTTGAAAAGAATGTGCCAGGGACTCAATGTTTACCAATGAAACTCAACGAAGTGAGGAAACCCAGGACATCAGAACTGCCCCAAAGGGCAGTGTGAACTTAGTAGAAACATCCTGGGACTGGGTAAAACAACTAGAGTTTGAAGTTTGACAGGCCTGGATTCAATCTCTATTCTGCCACTTCCTAGCTGTGTATGACTTTGGATAACTCACTTAACTCACTGCAGTGCAATACGAGTAATGATGGTACCTACCTCAGGATTGTTGTGAGGATCACGCAGGGCAATGTGTGTAAAGCTTCTAGTGCATAGCTTGGTAAGTTACTTAGCATGGCTCCCCTCCCCACACACCATGGCATAGCCAAACCCTGACTATATATTTTCTCTCTCCTGCCTCCCTCCCCTAAGCTCAGACTCCCAACCCATACCTCCAGGCCCTGTCTGTCCTAGGCATATACTTACCTGGCCTTCCCACTTATCTCAACTGTTAAGCAGTGTTAAGGAGTCTTTCAAGTATTTTTCAGATAAGAAAGCTGAGGGGGCACAATCCAAGGGTGTGAGGAGGACATCCTTCAACTAGAGACAGAGGGGAAGGGGTACACTGTAGGGCAGAGAGCTGGCCCAGCAGCCTGCATGTCTCACTGGAGGAAGAGGCTGGCTATGGCCTCTGCCTCTCAAGGTTGAACCTTCACTGGCAGAGAACAAAGAAAAGACTCTGGTCTCCTGTGGCAATAGAAGGTAGTGCCTGAAGCAAGTCCCTCCATTAAAAGCTACAAGACGGAAGGTTAAATATAGCCCTTGCCAGTTGTCTCGGACAACGATTTATGAAATGTCAGAACTGTGTTAGAATGAGAAATGATCTTATCTCTGTTCTGTTTTTAGAGAGTAGAAAGAAGGCAATAGAGAAGAGAAATAAACCTGGACTTTCACTAGTGGGTGATGGGAGGCCACTGGAGGGTTCTGAGCAGCTGGGTCTGGTCTTTAAAGGCTCATTGGGGCTGCAGAGTGGAGAAGGGTCTGGAGAGTGGGAGCAGGGATCACCATAGGAGAAAGAGAGATGAAAGAGTTGGGACTAGGGAACAACTGTGAAGTGGGAGGGTAGGCGACTGCTGGGTAGGGCCACACCCTCAACTCAGGCAAAGGTGGCCCCTCAGTTCCCACTCTCCTTCCCTCCATCCCTTGAAAGACAAAGGCCAACCCCCATATGCCGTTATCTTCTCAAGGTCTCACCCCATACCTCTGGGGAAAAAGCAACCTGCCCAAAGGTACCCAGACCTTTCTCTCCTCTTCAAGGCAGCCCATTGCACTTATGGAAAGTCTGCCAGAAAGTTCCTCCTTGGCTTGGCACCCGTAGCTCAGTGAGTAGGGCGCTGGCCACATACACCGAAGGTGGCGGGTTCAAGCCCGCCCTGGGCCTGCTAAACAACAATGACAACTGCAACCAAAAAATAGCCGGGTGTTGTGGCAGGCACTTGTAGTTCCAGGTATTTGGGAGGCTGAGGCAAGAGAATCACTTAAGCCCAAGAGTTTGAGGTTGCTGTGAGCTATGACGCCATAGCACTCTACGGAGGGCAACACAGTGAGACTGTCTCAAAAAAAAAAAAAAAAGAAAAAAAGAAAGAAAAGAAAGAAAGAAAGTTCCTCCTAGTCCACAGGCCTCAGTTCTGCCACCTGAGACTCCACTTAGACCCAATCTGTTCCCATCACCCTGTGACAGCCCCTCAAAGACCAAAGACCACTTTCCTCTGATTCTTTCCCATGCCAAACAGCACGTGGTCCTATAGGACTCTGCGTTACAAATCACTTTAGCTCATAAACTCCTTTCGAGCATATTCCTGCTACAAAGGACCAACTAGAATGCCAGAGACACAGCATGAACTCACAGTCTGTCCTGCCAGCTACCTCCACAACCATAGTAGTTGATTTCATACATTTTCAAGGGCATGTAACTATAGTATCACCTTCCCCTACCTGGCTTGTCCTTTTCACAGAAGCCAGAGAAGCGTTCCTGATGTGGTATAGGACCCTGAACTTGATTTTGCCTTACTGCCAAGAGGTTTGACTGAAACTGTGATTAGAAAGCACTTGATCCCTTGGTAATAACCTATATACATAGATGACCAGTGACAGCCTCCCTTCCTTGTCTCTCCCTGCTTTCATGCATTAGTATTGCAAAAACAAATTCAGCCTTTTAGCCGGAGTCCAGTCAAGCCTTAAGACTGGACTTTTCTTTTTTTGGTGGAGAACAGAGTCTCACTCTGTTGCCCTGGGTAGAGTTCAGTGGCATCATCATAGCTCATAGCAATCTCAAACTCCTGTGCTCCAGTGATCCTTCTGCCTCAGCTTCCCAAGTAGCTGGGTCTAGACGTTTGTGCCACCGTGCCCAGCTAGTTTTTGTACTTTTAGAAGAAATGAGGTCTTGCTCTTGGTCAGGCTGGTCTCAAACTCCTAAATCCACCCGCCTCTGCCTCCCAAAGTGCTAGGATTACAGGCGTGAGCCACCATACCTGGGCTGAGATGGAATTTTTCTACCATACAAGGAACAAGGCCTCAGAATCCATGTTAAGTTGATTTATAGAAAGTAAGAAAGGCCGGGCGTGGTGGATCATGTCTGTAATCCCAGGACTTTGGGAGGCCAAGGCGGGTGGATCTTCTGAGCTCAGGAGTTGAAGACCAGCCTGAGCAAGAATGAGACCCTGTCTCTAAAAAATAGCTGGATGTTGTAGCAGGCGCCTGTAGTCCCAGCTACTCGGGAGGCTGAGGCAAGGGGATCACTTGAGCCCATTGCTGTGAGCTATGACGCCACGGCACTCAATCCCAGGGCACAGAGTGAAACTCTATCTCAAACAAAACCAAACAAACAAAACCAAGTTCTATACCATAGATTATTAGCTC
>CAUYPK010104637.1:0-19439 GCA_963574355.1 Loris lydekkerianus | reverse complement strand
CCACTTGCCAGTTTTCCACTGTTTTTGTCCTCCTCCTGGGGTCCAGAAGTCCCTTGCTGGCTCCCTGTATCCTCAAAGGGATGATCATAGGCAGATCCCACTGGCCAGAGATGTCTGGAGTCTTGTCTCCCCAGACTCGCCAGGCGCAGTTGCAGGGAAGCTGTTACTCAGCCACCATCTTTAATCCAATCCCCATAAAATGTATTTTTAACAAAAAGAAAGGAAGGGGCCAGGCATGGTCACTCATGCCTGTAATCCTAGCACTATGGAAGGCTGAAGTAGGAGGACTGCTTGAGCTCAGGAGTTTGAGATCAGCCTGAGCAAGAATAAATAACATTGCATCTCTACTAAAAGTAGAAAATTATACATTCAAGAATGGGCAAACCAATGAAATGAAGATACTATAATGATACATGCAATAATAGAGAAGTGTGGTAGTGCTACAAACACAGATGAGGCAGCGAGTAATTCTGTCTGGGGATGGAAGAGCCTTTACTGAATTCAGCATTGTGGAGTGAAATTCACTAGGTAGCAAATGTTAAGGATTTACTGCTATTTAACATGACATTTATTGCAAACATTATCTATTTGAAATCTAAAGTTTTATCAGTATTTTTATTTATCAGCAATATTAACTTTATTAGTCATTTTTTAGTTCCTTGGTCACTTCTAAGCAGATTTCACATTTTTTCTACTTTCTCTGATTAAGAAAATATTGTGGGAAATTCAGGCTTGTATCTAGGTGAAGTAAATTGTTTTTGCGGATGTTCATGAAATGAATTAAAACTGAGCTGGAAAATGTGAAGTAATTTTTCTTCTCCATTTCATAAGATTTGCTTTGGCTTTCAACTCAGAGTTCCAACTTAAAACTGTAAACTGATTACTCCCGGGACCATCCATCCATCTTACAAGGTTCACATCTGGTTGTGCAAACTTCCATTTGAGACCTTTCTCAGTCATCAAAGAAGTCATGAGAAGGGCATGACAGGAAAGGGCAATAGGAAATGTGGCCTAATGGGTCCAGAGAGTGTCATGGGAAAATGGGAGTCACAGGGATAATGTAGGGATGAGCTAAATGCCACGATGGCAACACTAAGTGTCGAGTTTCCCAAAATGATTACTACCAGAGATTAGACTGACAAGAGCTGATTTACCTCGGCAGCCCTTTGGAAAATTCAGGGAATAGGGCTTAGCTTGCAAAAGAACAGCTGCTGAGCTTACAAAGGAGTCAAAAAACAAAAAATTTGAAAAACATCAGCAAGTGTGTCATTCAAATAAGACCTTGAGATGAGTTAACTCTTAACATGTGAAAGTCAGAACTCACTGTAAAAAATAAATTTTGTATGATTTTACCCAGTTTTGGAATATTGAAGGAGAAAATAATAGACTCAACTTTATGCCACTGAAACACTTGAGTTCCTTTAAACTCCAGAGATCACTGTGTTGCATATTTCTGACAAATAAATTTTAAACCAAATCTCCATACAACAAAGCAACTACATTTCAACTTGATGTCAGAAAAACCATATCTTGAAAGAGAATGTTTGTACTCTTAGGGTAGAGTCTATGTTCTCTTAGGGTAGAGTAAGATTATACATTTATCCCCTAATTACCTGCAGAAGATAGTAAATAAAACATGCACACAGAGGTCTGGCTGACCCCCAATTCTGCAAGATAAGTGGGGAAGCATTACCAGCAGGGCTGCTGCTGGTACCATGAGCTCTGTATGATGTCATAATACAGTTCACTGTTAAGGACTGAAAATAGCCCTGAAAAACTTAAGATAGCCAACTAGTTAAAATGATGCAATGGATTGCAAAAACATGAAGTAAACTTCAATATTCTGTCATCTTGCTTCTGTATATTACTCTATTTGGCAAAACACAATAATATTGAAATAAGATCATTCACATAATAAGTGGAATAAAGACAGCAAAATGGGGCCAGATGAGAAAGCAACTGAAGTGTGGTACTACTTATGTAGGACAAGGGTGGTTAGCATCACGAAAGGCCTCTTTAAAGAGGTAATATCTGAGCAGAGAGCTAGTGATGATGAAGAACCATAGATGTGAAGATCTGTGGAAAGAGGATTTCAGGAAGAAGGAAGAGCAAATTCATAAAATTCACAGAGTAGAAAATGAAACTCAGTCCTCTGCTTTTCCCACAAACTCAAACTCTTTCATCACTAGGTAAACAACAAACTGTGACCAATGTCTAAAATATACTGATGAGGTCACATTAAGCCTATCATAATATACTATCCTCAATCTTTTTGTGAAGGATCACTACAGAAATTGTTCATGTGTTCAAGGTAGGAACTAAAGATCTTTGGGTTTAATCAATATGAAATCATTTTAATGGAAAATATCAACAGCATCCTCAATAAAGCTCATATTTGATATTTAATTGCAAGTTCTTTTCCCTCAAGCATTTTATGAAATTATTTGTATTTCAATAACAAAAGAATGAACATATTATGCAAGCCCTGAATAAAAAGATAACTTCCTTGCTATGATCCTTAAACTTCTCTAAAAAGACAAAGACTATTTAAAGAATTTTAACTAATACATATATTATTGCCAAATAAAAATAAAATATTTAATGCCTCAAAAAAAATCTTAATGAGAGATTTACAAAAGTCTAGAATTCTATAGTCTAATTCTAAAGTCTTAAGTGTTTGTCAAACCCTGCTAAAATTAAATGATTTGACAAACACATTTTTAAAAACCTCATAAATAAACATAGTTTTTCCTCCTTTCATTTTTCTATAATTGTGTAAACATTTAAAATAACTGAAGAAGGATGTTTATTTTAGTAAAAGTAATCTGGTACTTTATCCCCTACTCTAAATTCTTTGGGTTCATATCAGAATTTGTCTTAAAAAGGAAAAAATTTAACATACACTATCATATACAACTCAAAAATGTCAAAAACTCACATTAGCAACAAGAAAATCAGAGGATGTAGCAGGACACTACTTGTAGGAGACAGTACTTAGCAGTTAGAGGAAATTAACACCCTCTCCTCTGGGAGCAAGTTTTACCTTCATTCTGACTTTGTGGGTAGCCAGACATAAGACCTTGGAAAATTAATCAGTCTCCTTTCCTCTGTAAAATGGATGTGAAAATATTTGTTCTTTCTACCTTGCAAGACTGTTGTGTGGATCAGGTAAAATAATATGAATCAAGGGTTTTCTGAAAGGTATAAACACTTGCAACCAGAGACAAGGCTGCAGAGTTCAGGCCAGGTTTATTGAAAGGGGAGGGTGACCCACCTGGGCAGCATAAAGATGGCTTCTGCACCAAGGGGGCAGTTAGAGATATGGGCGCATTTCACAGGTTGCCTTTTAGGTTAGGGTCTCTTCCATGAACTTATGGTAGATGGGGCTCTTGCCAGATCCTTTGTGTCTCTGTTTCAGGAGGGAAGGAGAGAGAGGAAGGGAAAAGGGGTTGTGTGTGGTTGTGTTAGCCCCCCAACATTTTCAAATACAGTATTACCCAATTAAAATAAAAATAATAATGCCCTCCCTTCCACACATATATCTCCCCTACAAGCATTAGCTAAAATCCTCAGTGCTAGTCCCATCGCTGGTTGAAAAGGAAAATACAGTAGAACGTCCACAGCTGACCACCTCCCTGCACTGGCCACCTCTTTACGTTGACCTAATTTTCATAGACCAGACATGCACCACATGTATAAATCAATACTTTAGGCCTACTTCCTTATGTTGACCACTTCAATATGTTGACCAGTTTGTTACAGCCCCTTGAGTGGTCAACTTACAGAGGTTCTAGTGTATCTTAAAGTATTTTTTCAAGTTCACCTACACAAATCAGCAATTCCACACAAAATTATAAAGTTTATGCATTCATATCTCATGATACATGTTAAAAACTCTCCACTAATTAGATCAGGATGATTAGAGAATTAAATTCATTTGAAATTCTAAACTGTATGTTTTAAAAGCAACTTTAAAAGATTTACAGCTCTCTAGCTCTCCATACTCAACATTTGCACTAAAAGAATTTTGCTTATTTACTGTATGCAATCATGACTAAGAGTGAACCTGCTTGTTTTATTATTTTGTTCTCTTCCACATTCTATGTGCTTATCAGTCACTCTCATACCTCATTACCTCAAAAATGTGCCTCGGAATACACACTATAAAGCATTTCTCAGAGGTGCCTGACTTCAACACGCAGTAAGTCACTGTTTCCTCTGTTTGAAATGGAAATCAGTATTATGCTGAGAACGCTGGACAGTACTGTTAGTTGTGATCAGGCTTTCATGAACAGCCTTCAGGACCAAATTAGAATTTCTCCTTGCTTCTTGGCTAGTCTTTCTTTGTACTTTAAAGAATTTGTTTAAGGAAATAGTGCTGAAGCTTGAAACTTGTTTTCACAGGATTTTTTTTTAAACATTCCATCACAGTAGGCTGTGCTCTGCAGAAGTGAGTGTTTAGGAGACAGCATTAGCTGTAACTGCAAAAGACTTTGATTCTGTGAATCCTTAGAATCCTTCACTTCTAAAAAAAAAAAAAAAAAAAAAAAATCACTTGGATAAACTATGAAGGTCCTTGAAGGAAAAAAAAAAAACAAAAAACACTATTTTATTCAGGTTTATAGCCCCAGCACCCAACCTAGTGCTTGTCACATTGACAGCCATTCCTTGGTAATTGTTTATATAATCAGGAATTTTAGGAAATCCTTGATATTAATTATTGAAGTAATCTACTTCTAAGCAACCTAAGCTTCTGAAATATTCTGCTTTCTCAGAATTGAACCAAAGTATTTCAAGTAGATTCTTGGCTGGACACAGTGGCTGGACCTGTAATCCTAGCACTCTGGGAGCCTACAGTGAGAGGATTGCCAGAGCTCAGGAGTTTGAGACCAGCCTGAGCAAGAGCAAGCCCCCATCTCTACCAAAAATAGAAAAACTAGATGGTGTTGTGGGGTTTGCCTGTAGTCCCAGCTACTTGGGGGGCTGAGGCAAGAGGGTCACTTTAGCCCAAGAGTTTGAGATTGCTGTGAGCTGTGACACTAGGGCACTTCACCCAGGGCAACATAGTGAGACTCTGCCTCACCAAAAAAAAAAAAAAAAGAACGAGAAGCTCTGCTGCCAACAACTCTGACAAAAGCAAAACAGTTACCATGCACATAATTGCAATTTTTTTTTTTTGAAACAGAGTCTCACTATGTTGCTCTCTGTAGAGTGCTGTGACGTTACAGCTCACAGCAACCTTAAACTTCTGGGATTAAGCAATTCTCTTGCCTCAGCCTCCCAAGAGTAACTGTTAGATTTATAGAAAATAATGCTTAAATCTGGAACTGGATAGAAAATTATGAGATGAAACTAACATCTTATAGCCACCTAATCTTTGATAAACCAAACAAGAACATACACTGGGGAAAAAAATCCCTATTCAATAAATGGCACTGGGAGAACTGGATATCCACATGCAAAAGACAGAATCTGGACCCGCATCTTTCCCCACTCACAAAAATTGATTCAAGATGGATAAAAGACCTAAATCTGAGGCATGAAACAATAAAAAACTTCAAAGAAAGTGTGGGGAAAACACTTGAAAATATTGGCCTGGGGAAAGACTTTATGAAGAAGACTTCCATGGCAATTGCGACAACAACAAAAATAAACAAATGAGACTTAATTAAACTGAATAGCTTCTGTGCAGCTAAGGAAACAACAATCAAAGCAAATAGATAATTTACACAATGGGAAAGGATATTTGCATATTATAAATAAGGCAAAAACTTGATAACTAGGATCTATAGAGAACTCAAATTAATCAACATTAAAAGGACCAATAATTCCTTACAACACTGGGCAAGAGAAATGAATAGAATCTTCTCTAAAGAAGACAGACAAATGGCTAATAAACATATGAAAAATGCTCTTTGTCCCTGATCATCAGAGAAATGCAATCAAAACCACCCTGAGATAGACATCACCTAACCCCAGTGAGAATGGCGCACATCACAAAATCTCAAAACTGCAGATGCTGGCATGGATGTGGAGAGAAGGGAAAACTTTTATACTGCTTGTGGGACTGCAAACTAATACAACATTTTTGGAAGGAAGTATGGAGAATCCCTAAAGAATTCAAATTTATACCTCCTATTTGATCCTGCAATCCCATTACTGGGCATCTACCCAGAAGAAAAAAATCCTTTTATCATAAGGACATTTGCACTACACTCTTTATTGCAGCTCAATTTACAATCACCAAAATGTGGAAACAGACGACATGCCCACCAATTCAGGAATGGATTAACAAGCTGTGGTATATGTACACCATGGAATACTATTCAGCCATTTAAAAAAAATGGAGACTACATCTTTTGTATTAAACTGGATGGAAGTGGAACACATTATTCTTAGTAAAGCATCACAAGAATGGAGAAGCAAGAATACTATGTACTCAATCCTGATATGAGGACAATTGGTGACCTAGTGCACATTGGGAGGTAGGAGAAGGAGGGTGCAGGGAGAAGGAAGGAAGGAAGGGGTTGGGTGGTCACAGGACATGACACTCATCTTGGGGATGGGACACAATTATAAAAGGGACTTTACCTAACAAATGTAATCAGCGTATCCTGGTTCTTTGCACCCTCAATGAATCTCCAACAATAACAAAAAATAAAATAAAATAAAATAAAATAAAAAAGAAAAAGAAAGAAAATAATGTTTAAGTGGAAAGTGGTACCCTGTGGGTCTTAGTAGGATGGCATAAAGGGAGACAAAGATCATGCCTAGTCTATGAGATTTGGGGCTGTTTAACTCAGCATTTTTATCATTCCCTTTAAAGATTCCCCCATTCTCTTCCCTACATGGTGCCAGTATTGTAATAAAGTGTTAACTCCAGTTTTGATGTTTGACTACTGACAGTTTTCAAGCCCAACTAGGCCCTTTTCCCCTTCTGCTCCCCACCCCCCCAACTGAGAAAGCTAAGAAACCCTGGGAACATCTTCATTTGGCACCAGTGGGAAGTACAAACAGTGCAAGGTCTGACCTATGTGTTTGTGCACAAAAATTCCTACCTCCTAACCACAATTAAAATCATTCTCCATTCTCTGTCCTTTCAAGCCTTTTTGCCTATCTGCTTGGAATCATATCCTACTCTCTCCAGAAAGCTTCCTTATGTGAGTAATGAACATTTTCATACCCTCTTGATACATGTACATGCATGGATATCATTAAGTCTTGATATGCAACCAAATTTTGAGTGGGAGTCATCTTATTTTTGCAAGATCACCAAAGAAATACCATGATTTCCCAAAGGCAGATGCAAGAGTCACAGCAGCTTCTCAGCAACCCTTTGCAAACCTCTCCCTTCAAAGCTGCGTATCAGGACAGTTAGTAGAAGCTTTCCAGAGAAGGTTGACATTTGTGCTGGCTTCCCAGTGAGCCTGAGGAACCACCCACTTCAGTGATGTATTAATGATGACTTTTCTGCCATTTTCCCTCAATCCTGCCCAAGATTTTGTAAACCTCAAATTCCCTCCTAATCCTGTCATTCTATGTGAATACACATAGGACTTCTATTTTCTGGACTGAACCCTGACTGATATACTCAGTCAATAAGAAGAACAACTGAATCTCAGACTTAGTCCTAAGACTGGCACTCAATAAATATTTACCTTATGATGGTAGAATTTGCTCTCCATTCCATTATAGTCTGAGGCAGCCAAATGAGATAGCATGAACAAATTGGTACCAAATTAAGGGACAAAGCTATCACAAGTCCAGGGAGTAGGTTCAGAATCTGTAGGAAGAGAGCAGACAGTATTCTGTAGATGAGATCAAACCTAGTGCCAGAGATGAGGCAGGAACGGAATGAGATATCATATGTAGCTGAGTAAGAGAAAGATCCTTTTTGTCAAACACATTGCATCTTTGGCAAATTTGTTGACCAAATTACTGTTGGTGAGACCAACTTTTACTGGCCTGCACTCAAATTTTGCTGTTCACTCCCATGTATCTTCTGAGAATCACATGGCTCCCAGTTCACACTGTCTCAATTACTATTCTCTGCATCATAAAACCTAGCAGGAACAGAGTCCATGGACAGACTAGGAGAAAAACCAGCTATGGGTGCCCAAGTAAGCAAGTAAGCAAGTAAGCACAACTCCAATACCTAGAGTTGAAATGTGCTTTTGTTAAAGAGTACCTATGGATGATTTTCAGAAAACTCAGTTGTGTAACAAGAATTTGTACATTTCTGAAATTCAATCCCTTGCTCTTATTTGTATAAATTCTTGAGGCACTCACTGTATTGCTCCCTGAATTGGCTTTAAAGTCCATGAACCTCATGGGAGAAGTCTGTCTCTAAGACTCTTTAAAGCTGCCAAATAATTCTTGACATCACTTTCTAAGTTTTGTACCACTTTGGCTTATAGATCTGTAGAAATCAGAACTTCCCAATTCCAACTGCAACTCCTCTTTTACGACTGTCCTGGAATCATTTGATGGGTTGTGCTACAAAATATGCCCAATATCACAAATCAATGACTCAAATTTTTCACTAATTTCTTCATATAAGCATAGCTGGATTTGCTTATAATTTTTCCCTCATTTGTCTTCTAACCTTTAATGATATCTGTTTCATCTTCCAATCCAAAATCTGTGGCTCCTTTTCTCTCAGCTAAGATGATGATCAACTTTCTCTGGTTTTCTTTTCAATTATCCTGAAGATCAGAAATTGCAAGATGTTTTTGTAAGTTTCAAATCTACTGAAAGAGTTTTGAATGAGAGAACTGTGCTGAGGGGTATTATTTTGCTTATTGGCAGACTAAATCAACTTGTAAGGTATTGGATAAAAATATAACAGGGCAGTAACTTTATAAATGTGGATTTTTGCTGAGGC
Organism: Loris lydekkerianus; assembly: GCA_963574355.1. NCBI lineage: Eukaryota > Metazoa > Chordata > Mammalia > Primates > Lorisidae > Loris > Loris lydekkerianus. Next base: position 10,555 of record CAUYPK010104637.1, on the reverse strand, counting down.
AATAAGTACATCTCTATCTTTGTCCTTTGTGCTTGAGAATGAGGTTGTCATCAGTATTTTGTTCTGATTTCTGATTCCTGATCCTTAGTCTGGTATTTCTGAGGCACAAAAAAGGTGTGAAAAATATCACTTAAGTTCCATCTTGGTGATAATGAAGAATTAATGGCAGAAAACTAAAAAGGATACTGGTAATCAATATTAGTAATCAATGTTTTAGAAATAATAATACAATACATTTAAGAATATAACTTATCCAAAGGCAAACAGACTCACTTGTAAGCTCTTTGATACAGATAACATAAATACAATGTTATACTCACTTGTACTCACTCTTTGACTTACATATATTCACGGGATAGAACAAGACAGATTCAGAAACAAATCCCCCAAACTCATTGACTGATGAGATTGACAAATTCCCTGGATAGAGCACAAACGTTATGTGAACATTTAGGCTAATACTGCCCAAACACTCATGCACTAAACTATTCTACAGCTGTGCCACTGCTAGCATTTAGAATCCCTCAGCCATGTTAAGACCATTCTCTGTTACATACACTTATCTGCGATGTAACTGTATAATGTGATCAATTTTATCCTTAAGTATTTTGTCTCTTTTCACTGATTAACAGCTAAGTTCCCATAGAAACTTATTTTGACAATCTTATTGATGAAAGATTCACAAGAAAAATTAAAATAAAAACTGAAGCACACTTCAAATAGCTGAGGACAAAACATTGAATCATCTTTTACTACCACAGAATTTCTAAGTTACTGTTTAGTTTTCTTCTAGTACTCTTCAGAAAGCTAAACATTCTTAAGCACTTTAGAAAAGGGTAGTCATTCATCTGAATAGTAGTATTTTCCCCTTTGCTTTAGATTATGGTCTGCATAAAAGCACTTTGAAAGCTAGAAAATATTTCTACACTAATTAAAGCAAATTAACATTTCAGGTAGACAAAGTTGCTGTTCAATTTTAGGAACTAAGTACCTTGGGGAAGAAATAAAATCTTGTGGTATTGAGTATTAATTATATCCTAGAAAGAGTTAAGGAATAAAAGGTCAACATACAATGAAATATATTTTGGGAATTCATGAAAAGCCCACAAACTTGCAGAAAGAAAGATCTTCATCTGTGATAACTAAGACAATTGACATCGTTAGGTATGACATAACAAAGTGTTTATCCAAAGGTCCTTTGTAAGGTTCATTTAGGGTTTTGCTTTGTATTAAAAAGTGGACTTTCATATATGTTAATTATACTATTCTTCTGCTGTTTTTAGTACTAATGCAAATTCATAAGGCTTAATGTCCTGTCAAAACAATTGGGACTTCAACCTTCAGTTCACCTGCTGATGTCACTGTCTCATGAAGGAGGACAAGATTAACCTCAAAATACAAGGCCCAAGTAAAAATTCTATATGCTTTTCAACACCTGCATAAGAGTTAGTCTGATTATAAATTATATTCATAAGTTTCCCTGTTGCATGTTTTCAGATTAAATCCTTGTTATAAACATTTCAAAATGCTACATTTCAGCAGTGAACCATAATAGTGCTATTAGAGATAATTGCTCTCAGCATTGATTAAAAAAAAAAAGAAAAAAGAAGAGCTGTGTCTAAAGCAGAGGTCCTACTCGTTCAAGAATACCCTATAGACATCAAGAGTAGCAAAAAGACTAAAGGACCAGGTGACCACTACAAAGTACATTAGCTTTTCATTTCATGGTCCACCAAGTTAGAATATCCAGATAGTAATAATTACCCAGGTATTACATTTTTAACTAATAATTTTTTTTTTCTTTAATGACTTACTCAACCTCCATTTTCCCCTCTTTCTAGTTAAGAAGGTAGAAAGCTAAAATTTCTATTTCCTAGACTCCCTTTCAACTAGGGTCACTATGTTAATATACTCAAGTGATCTGTGAAAGTTACCATTGAGCCAAAGACCATCTTCCTGACTTTTGGCAATTGCTGCTGGCTAGTGCAGTCACAGAAACATGAGGCTTCCTTATAGAAACTTTATATTATCCGTTCTCCAGGTCCCTGTGCATCCAGAGGCAATAGCAGCAACAGTGAATTCCTGATTTAACTTCTCTGGATAACAATTTTATCTCCAGATCAAACAGTTAAGGAGGTAGTGGATGTAGTCCTCACTCTGACATAGGATACTTCAGCAGTATCACTTTTTTGCATATTTCTGGAACTTGTCTAGGAGAAGTCAGGAGAACTCATCTTAGAACCTGCTCCTTTGGCCCATCCAATAAATTTTTAAGCTCCAAAATCACTGAATTAAATCTCTATTTGCATAATATCTAGAGTGATTTCTGTTTTATACCCTGAACCCTGGCTGACATGTTACCTTTTTGCTGCTGTATACTGTTCAAAAACTTGGCTATGTCATATGCTGAAAGAGAGGCTTTATAATAATTTTCAAATCCTGGTCTCACCGTGTATTAGCTGTGAGGACATTTAACTTCCCAGTCTCAGTTTCTTTATTTCTAGAATAAGGGCAATAATAATTACTTCCAGGGTTGAGTAAACCTATTTTAAACTATACCTTACAAAGTTCCTCTCCCAGAATAAAGCATAGATAGAATTGGTCCTCCAAAAGTTAGCCCCCCTGCTCTTTCACGTACACCAGGTCATTTATATCAAGTCTCAATCTACAAATGTTAGATACTCAGAAGAATTTGTTTCTTTTCCCCTTTCTTGGTCACATATGTAATCTCATTTCTCCTACATTGATGTTATAAAATAAATAATACCTTTCTCATGAATCTGTGACTGTGAGTGCCTACCAGTCACATATGAAGTTATTAATAAATAAATTTGATTAATCTATACCAAAATTTATTACAACAAAATTATCAGTTTATAAATATTGACTCCTGGGCTCTTTCATGCACTGTGTAGAGAATGTCAAGGCAATGCTATTCAAAAAGCCAAGGTTTATAAATCAGACACCAACAGGATGCCTAACCAATGGGCTATTAATCACTGTAAGAGCTAAAAACTGGTGCTGTGTCTTTTCTTTAACTTTTTCTAATGCTTTAAACTTCATAATCTCTGAGGTATGTGTTAGTAAGTAACTAAGATTATCAATAGGGTTCAGCCACTTCTAATCATGTGAACCTGGGCAAGTTTTCTAGCTTCTTTAAACCTTGGTCCCATACCTCTGCATGAAGATAATAAAAATTCCCATTTGTTGAGGCTGTGTGAAAATCAAATAGGCCACTTTGATGTTATTATTCCTCTGGCATTCTATATGCTGGAATTTGTTATCTAGTCCCTTCTCATTTGAAGCAACATATCTTAACTTATGGAGTTTTTGCCTCATGAATGTCTAAACATACATGGCAATACTACTTTCTCTTTTATTCTGTGAACTGACCAGGGCTTTTCTAGATTAATACTTGCCCCTGTAGCTATTACTCCAATAAAAATCTAGAAAAGAGAAAATATTTCCACACAACAACCAGCTTTCCTAAACTCCTTTGTCACTTGAAATTCACCACAATCAAAATCTTCCTACTTATGCTATGCACCTGGAAAACTTAAACTGCTTTCTTTAATTTTCTCCTGTCTTTCTTCCTGCCCCTTCAGATTTTAAATTCAATCTAGTGACTGCTTCCATCTGAGATACCGATCTGCCTTTAGACGCCCTTTCACCAGACAGAAAACTAAAAGCACATCTGTCCTGGTCGATTTATCTTGCTTTGTGCACTAGAGTACACATCAGCCAGGTGAGTCAGGTTCCCCATTAGAAACTTTCAAGCATTCAGCCCATCAAGAAGATCAGATGAGCATTAGTATTAATAAACTGAGCTTGTTGATTCCCTCCTCTGGATAGACAAGGCCATTATTATTCATTTGCACCATCAAGTTTATGGGTGCTTGCTCCAACAGGAATTGAGCTATCTATCGGGATAAAGGGTGAATGAGATATTCTCCTTAGGCTTGGCGCCTATGCTCAGTGCATAGGGCACTAGCCACATATACCGGAGCTGGTGGGTTCAAACCCAGTCTGGGCCTGCGAAACAACAACAATGTCAACAAAAAAAAAAAATAGCAACGCGTTGTGGCAGATGCCTGTAGTGCCAGCTACTGGGGAAGCTGAGATAAAAGAATAACTTAAGCCCAAGAGTTTGAGGTTGCTGTGAGCTGTGATGCCACAGCACTATGCCACAGCACTCTATAGAGGGCAGACATAGTTAGACTCTGTCTCAGAAAAAAAAAAAGATACTCTCCTTAGTTTCAAGAAAGTAATACTCTAGTCTGGTTAGTCTTCATTGAACAAAGCCATACTTTGTCCCTTCTCATTTGAAGCAATATATCTTAACTTATGGAGTTTTTGCCTCATGAATGTCTAAACATACTTGGCAATACTACTTTCTCTTTTATTCTGTGAACTGACCAGGGCTTTTCTAGATTAATACTTGCCCCTGTAGCTATTACTCCAGTAAAAATCTAGAAACCCCTTTCTCATGTGGTTCACCTTTGTTTACACAACATTTATCAGGGCTATCAGGAACTGTTTTTTGTTATACCATATTAATACTTCACAAACTTACTTTAAATCCCCAGTCTCTCCCAGATCAGTACAGATTCCACATGCTTTTGAATCCAACCATTTTCATTTTATCAGGGCAGATACTACTAAAGGAAAAGTATGCTGATATTAACATAAAATAATTTGACAGTTACAAAGATGATTTAAAATGCACAAAATGTGCTTTCATCCAGCTGTTAGAGCATCTGACATTTCACTACTAGAGACTGATTCCTTTCGATTGTGTTTCTTATCACCTGCTTTATGTGCTGGCAACATTTCACTAATTCACACTGAAGTGTAAAGGGGTTATGTTCCAGCAAGGACTTCACTGCTATAGATACTTTATGAATATTTTTCTGCATTTTATTAGTAATATTATCAACCATTTATTGATTGTCTGATGCATATTAAGGTACTACACATTACACAGTTCTATTATTTGATCTGTACAACAGCTCTGTAAGACAGATGCTATTACCATCTGATGAGAGGAGGTTCGGAAGAGTAGTTGGAGACACTGGCTCTGGGAAGAAATGGGAATAAGGAATGGGAATTTGAAATTCATTCTTTACTAGCAATGTGTCCTTGGAAAATTTACAGTTCCCTCACCAAAATAAAGACAATGGTATCTTCCTTCTGCGCTTGCTATCAGACTAAATAAGTACCTGACAGAGGGTGAGTCTGAGATACAGAGGCAATGTCAAGGTAGATCAAAAACAATGATCAGAGGTTAAGCAACTTGCCCAAGACACCACCAAATAAGATTGCCATAGTTTGAACTACCACTACGATAGTACAATTTTATTTTTGCAAAGAGTATGCATGTCTCTATACCTTCCCAGACAATTTAGATAAATAAATACAAACTAGGCAATTATCACTATGATAACAGAAACAGCAAACACAGTGCAAAATTAAGGGCCCTCAGAATGGGCTGTCTTTCTTTGCTTGCATCATATGGTCAGCTGTGGATCCAGCAACACCAGCCTCATTCGTTTCTTTTCCTGGCTTCACATGGATTGGTTTCCCAGTCAACCTGCGACACTAATTCTCCTGTCAGGAGCTCCATGAGTCAGTGCTAATGCCAAGGCTGAGTCATGCTAGATAAACAATGATGCCATCCTGAAACACTAGAGATGGCAATTAAAAATGACCTTTGTGGATGAATTAGGTGTTTCCACATCACTGGCTCCATACCCTCAAATTAGCATTGCAAGGAAGGTACCACTGCCTGTTTCATGAGAAAAAAAATGCAACTGTTAAGAAAGTTATGATTATATTTGCAGCCATTTTAGGGACTCTTTGGGGATACCCAACAAAGAGGAACAATTGCCTATGAAAAGAGTCTGTGGTCTGCTAGAGTAAAGAAAATTCTTAATTATTTTGTCTAGACTATTTTTTTGATTCACGGTTCTAGATGATTAAAAAAAAAAGAAAGAAAGAAAGAAAACATGTTATGTATTGAATTGAAACTGTCATTTGTAGCCACATTTATAGCACAAATTATATTGAACTATTTTGTGAGTTTACACATATTTGCAGATAGATTGTTATGCCCCAAGGCTAGAAAACTGCTTTTATTTTGTATTTGCAGGGCCCTTTATAGAATTTGGCACATAGTAGATATTAGATAAATGTTGGAGAAATAAATTAGTAAATAAATAATTCCTCTTGTTTCTAGAGAAGAATGAGTAAATGATGATGCTTGTTAGATGATGAGTAAAAAAAAAAAAAGAGAAAGTTATGATTATACTACTGGAGGAGAAGTAACAGGGAGGATAAGGCCCCTTCTCACATTGCAACTGGTACTGGACTTAAAAGTTCCATTTTGCTTTGTAGTTTAAGCTGGCACTGCAGAGAGCTGTTTATTTCCTTTCTCATACATAGAGAGTTCCTTTCTCTGTTATTGACATCTTTTCTTATCATCTGGTAATTTATATCACCCCCTAGATCTAGTCTTGGTACCTGATATTTTTCTAGAACTACCAAAATAATTAAACATGAATTTCAAGATGTTTCCTTCTACTCTTGTCTATTACCTCCTGAAGGGACATGAGAGATAGTCCATCTCTCCATTACCTTATCATTTTAATACGACCTTTATTTCCTTATAACACTAAGATATGTTATAATCTTCCCTAATGTTCTTCCTCAGGCTTGAGCAAATTTGATAACTGAGCTCTCAAAGTCAGAAAAGGAAGCTGAAACCCATTGAGAAGCTTTATCTTTACTTAACATTCTGTTTTTGTGAAGAAGAAAACCTTTCCTTTGGTAGAAAGTGCCAGTTGGTTCTGACAAACACTTGTGAAATTTATGGCTTCTTGAAAATAGCAAATATCTGAAAATTCACAATTTTTTTTTCATGGATTGTAAGAAATTACTTGCAATAGGTGTGCTCTTAAAGGCCAAGCTTGCTGAGTTCTGTCTCTGCTTTTCTGTCTTTTCAGCAATAGTATCAGGTGGAAGTCTTGCCAAAATTTCACCTTGAACTTGGTCAAAACCAAAATCTCCACCCATCCTCCAGCCTTCCTCTCACAGAAAAGGATGCCCCATGCTTGGCTTGCAAATGTCTTCAGATTCTCCCTCCCCCTGACCTCTGCCACCCAGTTCATCACCAAGTGCTGTTATCTCTTAATATCAGTAGCCTTTGTTTCTGTCTCCTTCTTCCCATTCTCACTATTCAGCCCTCACCATCTCTCACGTGATCTGCTGCAGGAACATCAGCAAGGGTATCCTTCCCTCCACTAATATTCATGCAGTCAACACAATCTACTTTCTAAAATACAGAATAGTGATTTTGAGCAGTGTTTGTCTTTTGAGCTGGGCAATGAGCTGGGTCCTCCTCTTCAGTTGTTCCATCTCCTGGAGATCCCAAGTGTCTCTGCAGCAGCCACTGTCACCCTGTGACCAGCAGGTACTGGGAGATCTGTAGGGAAGATACCGGGACATCCCAGGAGCTGGGAAATGAGGCTCCTGTCCAGAAGGAGAGTTAAAGGACATAAATTTAGCAAGTAACCTGGTGGATTTGAGCTGCACCAAGAGAGAAGGTTGAAGAATGCACATCAACCCCGCTGAGGCGAGCTGTGACCACAAGGATACAAACAAAAGGTATAAAATCCATCACCAAGAATACGGGAGTCCCTCCCCCATGAAAACGGCTCGGAGTGCCCCACAAACAAACAAGCAAAGTTCAAAGGTCCTCCCACTACACTCCATGTGACAGACCCTCTAAAAACTGGACCTACCTCCCCTACTAGGGTGCCACAGCATTCTCCTGCCAGGCATAAAACTGTATAAAACTGTATATATTCTCTACCTGCAAATATGAGCTCCCAGCACTCCCCTCCACTCTCACTCTGAGGTCTGGAGGCCTATCCCCCAGGAGTCCAGATTTTTGGTTGATTTCTTGAAAGCTGTGGACAAGGCGTAAACTGCAGCTGGTCAGTGCTGACTCTGGGGCACAGAAGTGAGGAGAGGATGGTCAGCTAAGAGGAAACCACACCAGAGTGGAGGTACCCCAAGGCACAAAGCAGCAGCTGTCTTTTAGCAATAATAGGGCTCACTCCCAGATATTCTGAAGCCACACCCCCTGTCTCCCAGAGCAACCAGAGGAGACCAGGCATCTACTCAGGTGGCAAACACCATGGAACAGATCTGAGATGGAAACGCAGGCCCCATGAGTAAAGGAATTGCCTGAGGTGGTACCAGCCTGGGTGGAGCGCGGGGACTGGAAGCGCCCGCGCAGAGCTGGGAAGTTCCCAGGGTAGGGCTGACCCAGATGACTGCTTTGCTGAGCCTAAGATGCACTAGGCCCTAAGGGGATCGTCAGCCTATAGACAAAGGAAGATAGGAGGCTAGAACTGACAAGTAGCCGAATACAAACCTGCAGGAGCAAAGACAGGGTCTGAGGCACAGGCTCTGGGAACTCAAAACAGCTTCTCTTCTGCAGGGAAATTTAGCAGGGACAGAAACCAATTCCCGCAAAGTTGTTCTGTTCTTTTCTGTCAGTAACTTCAATCAGGGGCAGGGCTGAAACTGAGTGAACACCCCCAGCCTCCATCAAGCACCCAAGTTTGTCAGGCCTCATGTCCCCCTGCTAGATAGAAGCAGAGCGCAGTGACCTGGCTGAGCAGATACAATTTTCCTTATGATTCAGGCAGGTACAACCCCCTGGAGTATCTATTCACTACAGGCAACTGGGTCAAAGCCCTTTGGGACTATCAGTGACTGGGTATGACACAAGTGCAAGGTGGGGAAGGAGGCATCAAACTTCCCAGACTGATCTACTTGCTAAGTCAGTCCTCCTGACTCCACAGAGCACTGGAGCAAGCCATATCTGAGTAGTAACCAGACCTCTGCAATCCAGTTGCCAGAGACCATTTAAACTCTCCCACATGAGACAGGTGCTGACTGAGACAATTGATTTTGACCTTTTGAACTGAGCTAATCACCCGAGGACTATTTAGGTGGTGCCCTGGGTGTGTGGTTGTACAAAGGCTTGATTTTCCATTTCCAATTATTGCCTGTGAGGGGCATGGTGTCTTAATTGCTGGTATTTCTCCACAGCTGAGACTTCAACCAAGAGTAACTGTTGCACTAAGGTTGAACAGAGACCAGCAGAAAACAAGACAGAACCACTTAGCCCCACCATAGCAAATGGGTCCCCAGTTTCTCAGGCCATAGCACTGTATGGCTCATCAACAAAGCTCCAGGGGAAAAAGCAAATGGTATAAAACAATCATGGGGTGGAATCAGTGGAAAAACTCTGGTAACATGAATACCCAGAATACATCAACCTCCCCCTCAAGGAAAGACATGGCAGATGTAACTCAAGATCCCATTTATAAACAGATAGCTGAGATGTCAGAAATTGAATTCAGAATTTGGATTGCAAACAAGATTAATACAATGGAGAAAAACTTGGAATTAGAAATTCGAGCAGCAATTCAAAAGTCGAAATTAGAAATTTGAGGAAATATTCAAAAATTGTCTCAAGAATTTAATGAACTTAAAGACAAAACCACCAAACATTTTGAAACATGGAAGCAAGAATTTGCAGGCCTCAAAGATCTGAAAAATACAGTAGAATCCCTCAGTAACAGAGTGGAGCAAGCAGAAGAAAGGATTTGTGACATTGAAGACAAAGCCTTTGAATGCTCCCAAACTCTCAAAGATGAAGACAAATGGAGAGCAAAAATGGATCATTCTCTCAGAGAGCTCTGGGATAATTCAAAGAAGGCTAATATCTGCCTCATTGGAATCCCTGAAAGTGATGAAGTGGCTGCGCTAGGTACAGAGGCCCTTCTCCATGAAATTATGAAAGAGAATTTTCCAGACATACCAAGAGATTCTGAAATTCAGATAGCAGACAGTTTCAGAACCTCACCACAACTCAATCCCACAATTCAATAAGACATCCTACAGGCATAACATAATTAACTTCACTAAAGTCAATATGAAGGAGGAAATTCTGAAAGCAGCCAGATGTAAGAAATTCATTACCTACAAAGGGAAGAATATTAGAATGACTACAGATCTCACTGCTGAAACTTTTCAAACCAGAATAGGGTGGTCATCAACTTGTAATCTCCTAAAGCAAAGTAACTTTCAACCCTGAATTCTGTATCCAGCTAAACTGAGTTTCATTTATGATGGACAAATTAAATACTTTAATGACATTCATATGTTGAAGAAATTTTCCATAACCAAACCAGCTCTCCAGGATATTCTCAGACCTATCCTCCATAATAACGAGCCCAATACTCTATCACAAAAGTAAACTCACTCAGAAACTTTTGATCAAACTCCAACTTCCACACTGGCGAAAGGATTAAAAATGTCCACTGGACTTTTGAAAAACTTGATACACAAAACTTTAACAGACTTATCAATATTCTTCATTAATGTGAATGGCTTAAACTGTCTTCTAAAGAGACACAGGTTAGCTGACTGGATACAAAAACTCAGGCCAGATATTTGCTGCATACAAGAGTCACATCTT
>CAUYPK010104632.1:0-16822 GCA_963574355.1 Loris lydekkerianus | reverse complement strand
CTTGGTGATGGATTTTGTACCTTTTGTTTGCGTCCTTGTGGTCTCAGCTCGCCTCAGTGGTGTTGATGTGCAATCTCCAACCTTCTCTCCTGGTATAGCTCGAATCCTCCAGGTTACTTACTAAATTTCCATCCTTTAACTCTCCTTCTGGATGGGAGCCTCTGTGAAAAGCTGGCTTTAGTCCGCCATCTTGTCTCCACCCCGATACATTTTTCTTCAAATGCACTCATATGTGCTACCTCTTTCTAAATGAATACATAATTAAAATCTCAGCTGTTCTGATGTGAGATAAAAGAATAGAGGACTAAGACCTATAGGCCCTCTGCTGGCTTCTGGCATGTGGCTCCAACAATGTATGTCTCTGAGGAGTAAATTGAAAATTACCACATTACATATCAGTTCTCAAAGTGAGCTCAAGAATCAAATAAACCATCTGCATAATGCAGATTCCTATTTCCCAGTCCACATGTGCTATTTGGGGAAGTTAGCCAAAGGCTTTCATTTTTTTCCATGTCCCAAATAATTCACAGGCTTTAAACACACACACACACACACACACACACACACACACACACACACACATACACACACACTGATGAGGTGGAAGGACTGTTTGAGCCCAGAAGTTCAAGCTGCTGAGCTATGACCATATGACAGAGTGAGACCCCATCTTTAAAGAATAAAAAAATAGTTTCAGAACCCAAGGGGTTCCATCCCTCAGGTTATTTTTATTTTTCAGTAAAGCCCAGGCTTGCCAGCAACTTCTTCCTGCTGAGGTGACTTGCTTCCACTCCTGACCCTAAGATGACTTACAATGATGCCATCCACTGACAACTTCTTTTTTGCATATGTGAGTGACAGCCTTCTTCCAGCATCTACCAAAAATGCTAAAAAATACAAGCATGCAGAAATTGTCACAATATAGGGTAAGGGAAAAATGATTTTTGAAAATCCAACATTCATTTCTTTTTTCCTCTAATTCTAACTCTCATGGAATATTTCATAGGAATAAAAAATTTCAAGCTTTGTACTTCCAGACTCCGCTAGGAACCATTTATTAGACTTTGTAGGGGTGGAATTCAGGAATCTGCATCTGTATTGGCTCCCCAGGTGATTTGTAGTCACACTAAAACTAGAGAAGCAGCAGCCTAAGACATTTTTGCTCAAAGCATGGTTTGCAGAACAGCAATGTGGTCACCCCCCTCGGAGTGAACTGGAAATGCAGAATCTGGAGCCCCAGCCTGGACCTGCTGAATCAGAATCTATATTTTACCAGGTGGTTTCTGGGCACATTAAAGTTTAAGAAGTCCTGGTGTAGAAGAAGCCAGGCAGACTCCTCAGGCAGTAGTTGGAAGGTGGAGACGAGGGGAAACTGGCAGCACATTCTCCTGGCAAGCCTGGTGTGATCAGCTTCAGGTGAGGACTGTGGTGAAACCTGCCTTTCAACAGTGAGGAGGACATTTACATTGCTTCAGATTTATCTGGTCTCTTGTCCCATTATGGCCTGGTGAGGGTACAGGTTCAGAACGATCCTTTCTTTGGCCATTTGAACAAGAATGTTAACAGTTGCTATTAATTTAAAACCATCTATTCATTGTCTTTGTGTTCCAGGCAGTGGAAGGAAGCCACTGTCCCTGTGGGCCCTCCGGGCCTCACCCCTTCCCACATTAGCCGGCCTGGCTCTGCTGTACCCTCACCCATTTATGCCTTCTCTTCCTGCTCCTAGCGCCCATTTGAATCCACATAACCAGTCTGATGTCCCACTTGGGTGATCCCTATTTAGCTGGAGTCAGCTGTGTCACATTCCACAATGCTCTTAAGGACAGCAGGTTGATGCACTACAACAGAATTTCTCTTTTCTTTGTGTCAGGATTCTCTGCTGGTAGACCCGCCCACATGCTCAGGGAAAGGGTGAGGGTGTCCTCAATGCTTATGCCAGTGAGCTGGACACACCTTCTGCTTGATTTCCGATCCTCCCATCCCTTAGGAAGGCAACTTCTGGCACCTGCCTTGCCTTGGAGTTAAAAGGAAAGGTAGATTCCCTGATCGGGAATAGAATTTTGACTCTTTTGACTATAAGGATGGTTAGTCTTTATAGTGAAATAATAGAAAAACTATTAAATCATAATTTTTCAGTAAGGACTAAAACCAATCTCTCTGCCTGCTTGCTTTCTTTTTTCTTGCTAATAGTCCCCACCCCTCTTGGATTTCTATCTTTATAAGCCATGGAGCCCAGAAGACCCAAAGGAAATGTCAGTTCTTTCTCTTTACGTTTTACCAGCTCCTTTACCTTTTATTTATTATTTTTTTTATAAATTTGTTTTTATCAAATGATAACTGTGTACATTGATGCATTTATGGGGTTCAATGTACTGATTTGATATACAATGTGAAATGCTTACATTGAACTGATTAACACATCCATCACAATTATATTCTTTTCTTTTTTTTTTCATTTTCTTTAATTAATTTATTTATTTTAATTAAATTATAGCTGTGTACAATAAGGCAATCATGAGGTACAATGTGCTGATTCCATATGCAGTCTGAAATATTTTCACCGAACTGGTTAACATAGCCTTCATGGCATTTTCTTAATTACTGTGTTCAAACCCTTATACTCTACACTTAGTAAACTTCATAATATTCTTTTCTTAATAGTTTTGAAATGTATGTTTACCTGGATGGAGCTGGAACATATTCTTCTTAGCAAAGTATCTCAAGAATGAAAAAAAATATATCCTTTACCTTTTTGAGTTTGTTTCAGTGGCCTCAAGTGATTTCTTAGAAGGAGCAATGGCTATGAACATCAGGCTTTGAGATTGGAAACACCTGGAGATATGTCACTCTTCAACTTTGCTGGAGGAAAAGGGACACAACATTTGCATTCACAAGACCTTGTGAATTTGGCTGCAGTTACCTTTGAAGGAGCTAAGGAAATTTCACCCCAAAATATGAGTCCCTGGTATAAAGAATACTTTGAATTGAAGGTCATTCAGGGTCAAGCAACACTGGAGGAAGCCTTCCCTTTATCTGCATAAACTGGACCCATCAGCTGACCAAAGAGAATTGATCTCCAACTAACTAATTCCCATTCCCTCTTCCTGTACCTCAAAATATTTTAGAAATGAGGGTCTTCAATGTAGCTGGACAAGGACTAATCATTTGGGTCATTAACAACTGTCCCCAGGTTACTCTCCAAGTCAGTCTATTTCTCCCCCATTTCTCCCTCCCCAGCAACCCTTTATCCCCTATACTCCTCAATTTCTTCACTCCTTTCTAAAAGACCTGTATAAAGATATCTGAACTCCTTTAGAAAATTGGGTTATCACTCTGTGATTGCTCCCTGTGTGCATAGTAAGTAAACCTTTCTCTATGAATCTGCCTTAATTATGAGTTGATCTTTCAGTGAACTTTCAGGGAAAGGCCAACTTTTCCCTCACCCCAACACCTTTTAGTCTCCTCTTAAATTTAGCACCTGATTGATCTTAACTGAAGACATTTTTTTCCTTTCTTTCTTTGGAATGCCACACCATCTCCCTGATTTCTTCTCTCTTCCTTTCCCTACTCTCTTTCTCTCGCTCACTCCCTCTCACTTTAAGATAAAAGAAACTTTTAGTTTTAGATCCTAATCTTGGCCTAGAGAACTTATTTTCCTGTGCAGAGCACCTAAGAAGCTTTCTGACCCTATCACAGAGGTTTCCTCACCCTATGGTCCTCACACTGATCACCTATTCAGTCAGGTAGAAAAGCTTCTGTCCTCCTCCAGCTATATGCATCCTTTCACGGAGGTGGGGTGCAGGTGTCTTTGTGCCATTTAACTAATTTTCACAGCCGGCTCATGGTACTGTGACTTCTCCCCAGGAGCCCCTCCAAAGACCTCTTCCTCATGGCACGTTGAAACCATCAAGTCAGGTCATACTGAAGCAGTGAGTGGAATTTCTGCCTTTTCAGGTATTGTTGCTGTTGCTGCTTCCAGGTAGAATTTGGAGCACACTATGAGACTTTAATTGGCTCCAAAAATGAATTTCAATGATCCCTATATGTTTTTTTATAATCCTCTCCCTCTCCTCTTACTTGACCTTTTGAGTTGTTTCCCAGAAATGATGGATTTTCTGTAAGACAATGGAGTTGAGGTCTTGAAGGCCCCGGGCAGATTTCCTTAAGTCAAGACTCACTATCCTCCTTTACTTGCCTGAAGACATGTGGCCCCTCCTTAAAAAGTCACTAGTTAGAGACATAAATTTGAGGCAATTTCTCTCATTCCCTGACAAGACGAAATGTATGCGGTATTAAAAATTCCTTTCCCCTGGAAATCCTCCTTGTCTCAATAATTGGATCTTAGTTCAATGAACAACTAGACTTAGACTGCCACCACCACCACCCCACACCCCATGGGTTCAACAATTCAACTCTTAGACTCTTACACAATTTTTCCTCCATGCTTACCCTACATCTCTAATTAGTGCCACAGAACAGCTATGAGAAATTCCCCCAATGTGCATAAATTTGGTGATTTTCCTCACTCTCTTCTCAGTCATTTTCTAAGAAGATCCAAAAACTTTGGATGATCCCTCTCCAGGCTAACAGAGAACTGATTGCACTTGGAGAAGTCTAAACTGGCTTGTTTTTATCATAGACTCAAACCATTTTTTGTAAATACCTATAGTTCTGACTTCATAAAAAGTCACTAAATTTCTAGGGATGTCACATCTGTAAATACAAACCTTCCTACCTGGAGGCTATCCAAGGTGCCTTTCTGTAGTCTTTTCTAGCACTAAAACCTATGAATCTCTATACTCTCTCCTTTTGCCTAATTTCTCCCCCTTTCATGCAAAGTCCCCCTTATTATTAGAGCAGTAAGGGCACTGCAACTCTTTTCATGGGAGTTGCAGTTTTAATGGGAGGTAGTTCCTATTAGGGTGGAAATGCTCAGTTGGTACTTCACACAGGATGAGAAAAGGATTTCTCTGGGCCAAGATTAAGATATAAAAGTATAAGTCTAGCTTATCTTAGAAAGAGAGAGAGTAAGAGAGGGAATGAGAGAGGGAAAGAGAGTAAGGAGAGGGACAGAAAAGACAGCAGGGAGATGGTATGGCAGAAAGGAAGGTAGGAAGGGAGGGAGGAAAGGAGAGAAGGAGGGAGGGAGGGAGGAGCAGCTTGAAAGAAAGAAAAGAAAAAAAGAAAAGGAAAGGAAAGGAAAAGAAAGCCATCAGTAGAGGTAAAGCGGCCAGCTGAATTTAAGGGGGGAGTGGAGTGAAAATGTAATTGCAGCTGAATTCATGAGGTCCTGTGAATGTGAACGATATGTCCATTTTTTTCCTCTGGCAAGGTTGAAGACATTTTTTCAGGTGTTACATCCTAAGGCCTATTCATATTCTCATTGTTCATGCAGGAGCTTTTCAGAAACAAATCCTAAAAGGCAGCTTTAGTTAATAGGTCTAGTAATTAAAAAGAAAATTTATGTTTCCTTTTGGTTAGAGCTGCTAGCATTAGAAAGAGAGAGGGCAGAGAGAGAGACTGACTTCAGCCCTCACTGAAAAACCATTAGTTAATAATTTTTTGATTATTACACTATAAAGAACTACCATCCTTACAGTTTCTACTCAGTTTAGAAAATTTGTCATATGGGGTTTGGTGGGTGGGATTTTTACCCCTTTTCAATGAAAGAGATTCCTGTTTCTCACTGCATGTGTATTCTACTTCCTGTCCTCCCCACTTTTGCAGCCTGGCTCTTCTAAATCCATCTCCTGAAATTTGACTTTATTCTCTTTTTATACTTTTATCCATTTATGCATTCTTTCTTTCAACAAATATTCACAGAATGCCTTCATATGCCAGGCACTCTGCTAGGTAGTACAGATTCAAAGGTGACTAACCTCATAGAGCTAAAGGTCTAGAGCTATAGGTTGCTATTCATAATGTACAATCACAGAATGGAATAAGGACCCTCATTCCCTCAGTAAGAAGGGAAGAGACAGAGCCTGTTACAAAAGAATCTGGCTATGCCAGATGTCAAACTCCATCAGGAAGGTAGAACTCTCAGAGATTTATTGGCACAATTGGACAAGCTGGACAAGGCTCCTTATCAAAATTTTGTCTGAAGTCCCTTGTAGTCTGTCACATCTTGGAGCACTCTCCAAACAGAATAATTAATTAGTGCTTGGTGATGACAGGTGAATTCAGGTGGTAGGAAGCATCCAACATCTTCCCAGCCCTTATGCAGGCCTATTAATTTATTGTATTGTCATTGTATCAAGTTTTGTCTGACAGCTGCCAAGATTCAATGAACTACAGGAACAAAGCAACATGACAGATAGCTTAGAAGCACTAAAGAGGAAAGTCCCAAGATAGAAAGTCTCCTACACATACAATCCTATACCACCCCTCATTTCAGATGGCCTGAGTAGGCCTCAAGCTCATATTCAATTGATTGTAGCTTGGGTTTAGAATACATTATAAAAAGAAGCTTTTCCAAGTAAAGTTCCCCTTTAGTCTTTTAGTAAAGATGATAAAGGCAAGGAAACTTGTTAGAGGGTGATCATACAAATGACAAGGGCCCAAACTAGATCAGAAGGACAAGAATTGAACAAGGGCAGCTGCTCATTGCTCCTTCCCATTGATGCATTTGGCCTGGTGATTGTATACTCATCATGTCTGTTTCAATTATTAAGTTTTAAGGCAGCGGTTCTCAACCTGTGAGTGGCAACCTCTTTGTAACAATGAAAATACATCTCAACATTAGGAAGGTTGAGAACCACTGTAAGGCCTAACTCAAGTTTACTATTAATATTTGAGAATGGTAATTAATTTACTGGTCTGTGTATTAGAAAAGTCTAGGAGTGGATCTGTTACAATCAAAGGCTGAAATGATATTAGCAAGACCCAGTCTCTCATTTTCTCCTCTCCTTCCTGATCTCTACCTTTTTTTGTATTGGCTTAACTCAGAGACAGGCTTTATCCATAGAGTGAGCTTCAGAAGTGCCACACTTAGATCTTCTAAGACTAAAGAGAATTTTTCTTTTCAAAAATTCCAGAAAACTCCTGGGGAAGTATTTTCATTGGTTCTGTGAATCATGTATTCATCCCTAAACCAACCATAGCAGACAAGGCTTTAACCAGGTTTGTTTAGGGTATACCATTTCTGTTTGAGCCTGAGATTGGTGCCAGACCCAATATACTCTATGGCGGAGAGTGATGTGGAGAGACATTCAAAAGAAATGCCAGAAAGCCATTAACAGAATAGAGAATAGAGCTAAATAAGCAAACACAGCATATGCCTCTACCAGGTGCTAATAGGAGGGCTTACAAATGGAGAGGGTTTTACACATAAGAACAGGGGGTTTTCCAAATGGCTAAAACAGAATCAGGTTACTTATCTGGAAAAAAAAAAAAAAAAAGTTATTTGCAAAATATATGACTTAGGATAAGGTAGTCGAAGTATTAACAGGAAAAGTTCTAAAAGAAATATTAGAAAAGAATAATGACGTTATTCTTAAGTGGAGGACAAATCTGATAACCCCATTAGGTTTTTCCTATTCTCATTTTACAATGACTCACACTCTGAAGACACTCAATAAATATTTTTATTTGATTCCTGGGATTTGATACTCGGTGTGAAAATTAATCTTCATATAATTGTAAGAGAACTAATTAAGGCAGCAGAGTTACTGCTAAGATGCCTAATCAATAAAACCTGCAGGTGTCCTTTCAATGAGTCTAGAAAATTAATGAATCCACATTTTCCCCTCAATTTACTGTGCCAACATAAAATTTCTCCCAGGCTTTGAATAACTTTATTTTGTTTTTATAGAAATAAAAAGAACACAGAAATTTTGAGGTTTTACCAGGACTTCATCCCATAGGCTCAAATCAAAAACCATCCCAGAAACACTTTCTGTCAGAACTAGATAACATCAATAAATCACCCAGTCATGTTTTCTCCTCCACAAATTAATTAGCCTAGCCATACATACAAAATCAACTAGCCCAACTACACTGTATTTTATTGCATTTCGTAGCATCTATATGTACAAATAAATGTTTATTGAATTAAGAGATGAGACAATAAGGGCTGAAAAATTCAAATGAGGCATTTCAAAGGCCAGGACTATTCAGTCATTTAAAGATAAATTCCTGAGGTGTATTATAATAGAAAAGTAAAAAGAACAATAGGGGCTAATGAGTTTTTGGTTAAAATATCATAATCTCTATTACTTTGAAGAAATTGTTTAATGCCTCTGTGTTTCAAATCCCTATCAGAATAATAGGGGTAACAGTACCTTCCTTGAGGAATTATGTTATTATTTGAAGACACGCTATATACAAAGTGACTAAATAGAGTACAACTTTAAAAACAGTTGCCATGATTTACATTTTTCAACTCTTCATAATGTTGACCATAAATATTTTCAGCGTCACCAAAATTATTCCTGAATCTAGATATTGCATAGATTATACACTAGGTAAAGAATGTTTTTCAGTATTTCTTGGTATACAGTAAAAAGGAACTTGATTAAATGAAAGTCTTAATCGGCAAATAGAATTATTTTAGCCTTTGACAACTTCTAATTATTTTTTCAAAGCATACATTATGTATGTATATACAGACAGTCCTCCATATCCAAGAGTTTTACATCCATGGATTCAATCAATTGCAGATCAAAGAGATTACTAATTAAATTGCATCTATACTGAACATGTATAGATTTTTTCCCCTCACCATTATTCTCTACAAAATATAAAACTATTTGTGTAGAATTTACATTATATTAGTTATTATGAATAATATAAAGAAGATTTAAAGTATAGGAGAGGGCCAAGTGCAATGGCACATGCCTATAATCAGTGTACTTTGGGATTCCAGTGTGAGAGGCTAGCAAGCTGGAAACCAGACTTGGCAATAGAGCAAGACTCTGTCTCTGAAAAAAATAAAAAATTAGTCAGATCTGGTGGTGTGCCCCTGTAGTCCTGAACCCAGGAGTTTGAGTTTACAGTGAGCTGTGATCATACCATTGCATTCCAGCTTGGGCAACAAAATGAGACCCTATCTCTAGAATAAATAAATAAATAAATAAATAAATAAATAAGTTTGCAGAGATGTGTACATAGGTTATATTCAAATACTACACAATTTTTTATCAGGGACTTGAACATATGTGAATTTTGGTACCTGAGGAAGGTTCTAGAACCAATCACTCACAGACACCAGTGGACAAATTTAACTTCAATTACATACCAGAACTCAATAATTTTATTCTTCCCACATTTTATTTTTTTTGGTGTCACAGTTTTCTTTTTTTATATTGTGTGCTCCTCAACAAAATATTGTCAATTTATTTACTTTTAATGCTTTTGTCTTTTAACTTTTATAGTAGGGTTAAATTGATTTATGCACTGCCATTGCAGTATTAGAGTTTTTTGCATTTGACATTATCATTGAATTTTATACTTCTGTATGTTTTAATGTTACTACTTAGCATCTTTTTATTTCAGCCTAAAGGACTAAATGGCTAGTGGTGATAAAATCCTTTATCTTTTGTTTTCCTGGAAAAGTCTTTAACTCACCTGGATTTCTGGAAAAGCCTTATCAGATAGTGTATTCTTGGTTGGCAGTGGTTTGTTTGTTTGTTTATTTTAGCACTTTGAACATATCATCACATCTTCTCCTGACCTGAAAGAATTTTGCTGAGAAATCTTCTGATAGTCTTTAATTATTTTTAGTTTCAGAATAGTAGAGGGTATAAATGTTTTGTTTATAAACGTTATTTTTGTACAGATTTAATCAAAGATATAGGATACCCTTCACCCAGGTAGTGTACAATGTATCCAATAGCTGTTAATTTACCCATACCTACCTCCCTCCTTCCCCCCAGCTTGAATTTCTTTGAAATTTTCTTCCACATGTGCATTTAAGTACTGACTAATTAATTCCAATTTGATATTGAATACAAATATTTGTTTCTAAATTATTGTAAAATCATGCAAAAGCTGAAGTTCAGAGTCCAGATGTCAGAGTTCAGATGGCACTAGATGTAAAACAAAGCAATAAGGGTCTACCCAAAAGAATGAACAGAAACCCACCACATGCATCTATACTTCTAATAAATGTGAGTGGCTTGAATGTCCCACTAAAGAAACATATATTGGTTGAATGGATAAGAAAACACAAACCAATTATCTTCTATCTACAGGAAATACATCTAACCCTCAAGAGAACCCACATCTAACCCTCATTTAGAACCCACGAGGTGAAAGGTTGGAAAATAATATTCCATGCAAATGGAAACTAAAAGAAAGCTAGTGTAACCATTTTTATACCAGACAACATAGACTTGAAATCAAGAAAGTAAAGAAGGACAAAGATAATCACTATATAATGGTGAAGGGAACAATCCAACAAAAAGACTTAATAATAAACATTTATGCACCCAACACAAGAGCACCCAGATTCTTAAAGCAAACTTTCCTCAAAGTAAACAATGATAAACAGCATCATCATAATTGCTGGGGACTTCAACATCCTACTGACAGAATCCTCCAGACAGAAAATAAGCACATAAACAGTGGATCTAAACAGAACTGTCTAGAACAAATGGTCCTAACAGACCTAACAGTGATGAATTGCTTTTCTTTTGCTGTCTTTAAAATTTTGTCTTTGATTTTTGACAATTTCATTATAACATGTCTCAATAAATTCCTCCTTGAGTTATACTTGTTCAGGGAACCTCTGAGCTTCATGAATTAGAATGTCCATATGTCTCCCAAGATTTGAGAGGTTTTCAGCCATTATTTCTTGAAATAAGCTTTCTGCTCCTTTTGTTTTCTTCTCATGGGATTCTTACAGTGTTTTACTTAGTATTCTTTTAAGACATGTAGGTTTTTTCACTCTTTAAATTCTTTTTTTTTTTTTTTCGTGTGAGATAGGATAATTTCAAAAGACCTCTCTTCAAGTTTGTGGATTCTTTATTTTTTATTTTTTCATGATTGAATCTATTGTTATAGTTTTTATTGCATTTTTTTTCATTGTATTCATTGCATTCTTCAGGTCCATTTTTTTTCATTTTCTATCTTTTTTTTCTCTGTTTCTTTTATTGATGCTGGCACATTTAAGGGAGCAGTTACTTCTTTCAGACTTTACAGACTGTCTTCAGTGGGAAGAGATGTTCATTTTTGAGTAGATGCAAGGGCACTGGTTGAAAGAGTATGGTGGCTTCAGCTCAAAGTAAGATACAGTGGCATAATTTCCATGCAGCTCTATCATTTGGGGTCATAATCTGTGAATACATCCTGAGCCTTCAGTGTCTATGTCTAGGCTATGAGTATCAGTGTGGGTAGCACTGGTAGGAGAGTTGTAGGGGACCTCAATGGAAATAGCTGCATTTTCTCCTTTTATCCAAATTATCCTTTAGGGATAATTTCTAGCTAAGGGGATCTCTCTTGGCACCAGGTATAGTATAGTGTGTAGGTATAGTGTGTAGGCATGCAGGCAGCCACATCAAACCAGTGTTTGGCACTCAGAGCAGCTGCATTTCTAGGGATCTTGGTTCAGTGGAATATGGAACTCCTGTGGCACAAAGGTTCTGAAGAGGAGACAAAATTTCTTATAGCTAGTGCACGGTGCCAGCATCTAAAGTATAGTACAGCCACAGTTTCACCCTATGGGGCAGCATAGCATAGTTTAGACTCAGGTATGGAGAATACAGCAGACTGTAGAGGTGGCTTCATCTGCTAAGATGGCCCAGCACCACAGTGGCTCAAACCCCAGAGGTGATGCATAGCACAGTGGCAATCCTAGCCCCTAGAATGGCCTGGCATCATGATGGTCTGGGTCCTAGGGAGCATAGTACAGTGGCAGTATCTTCTTTGGGAGAAGCAAAGTAGTATGGACTCTGGTCACCTCTATTAACTAGGTTCGTTGCTGGTGAAGACTATGGGTCTTTGGTAGTAAAGATGGCAGGTGTGTCAAAGATGGTAATAAGGACTGCTAGAGTCTTTTCCTTTTGAGAGAAAGTATCTCAGAGAAGATTTTTCTTGGCACTGAGTTTCTCTGGACTGGAGAATGTGGTGACACAGGTAAAATGTTAATACTCTTTTCTGTGCAGCCATACTTTGGTTTTGTGTCTCACAAGGTTTCTGCTCCTTCTTTGTTAAACTCTGGAGCACTCCCAGAGCTATTTTCATTGGCATGTAGTTGTATATGTGTTATATTTTTTGTTTGTTAGGGTGAGAGGAAATGAATATTAGAACTTCTTACTCAGCATCTTGTTAATGTCAGTCCAGATAATCTGATCTTGGGCACCACCTAAGAATTTAATTTACAGATCCAGTGAGGAAAATCTGTGATTTCAAACCTTCCATGTGTTCTCTGTGATTCCAAAGGTGACCTATTCTGTTAAAGCAGAACACATGAGTAGATATTTTGGTTATTAAAAGCAAGTCACAGCACTACTCTTAGAGTGCAGACTCTGAGATAGAGTAATCAATAAAGGGAAGTTTTCACTTTTTCTTTGATATTCTGAATTCGGAACTTGGAGATATTCCAGGTCTCAGAGAAACAATGGGATGGAAAAGGAGCTAACGGTGGAGAAAGTAGGATCTGGTCACACAGACGAAGACATGTAAAGAAGAGTAGTAACCTGGCAGATTTTCCTATGGTTTATACTATGATGCTCCATCCACACATCCCCTTTTAAGAATCAGAGATTTATTCTCCCAGATACTAAGAGGCTGCTGATATAAAAGAGTCAGGGGTAGTCCTCTTTGAAGATAGCCTATAATGGAGAGAACACTTCCTCCAATGGCATGCCCCCATTTTGGAGCTACTACCAAGTAAATTCTCTTTCCCCTGGCATAGCAGTACAAAATTCTGTCCTTTGCCCTACCCCAATTCAGACCATTTTGAAGAACCATCTCAGCTTTTGGATTCTCCATGGAGAATCCATGCCTTTGGTGAGATTGTACTATAGCCCACTTTTTTTCTCTGTCTAATCCTGTTTCATTGCTTTCTCTTCTCCAGATTGTGATCACGAGAGCTCACTGCACACTGATCTTTGCTTTACATTTTACTTCCTGGAACTCCATGTATAACACCTCTCTGTGGTGGGATTGGATGTACAAGATAAAGAATAATGATACCTATATTTGAGTTTAAATAACCTATGTTTAAGGCCGTGTTTTAAATTTTATTCCCAATTCTACAAAGAAAGAATATCACAAAAGCTTTGTGATAGTCTCTAGCCTTGAAAAGCAAAGAACTGGAGTATTTCCCCCTATTTGGGCCTAAAAGATATATCTATTCCTGTCCCAGCGGTGGCCTGAGACTTGGATTAGAAAGAGGAATTTAGAGAAAAAAGGTGACAGACTATTGACCACTGGTAGAACATAAGCACCATCTCTCATTGCCCTCCTAGTGGAAATCATTAAACCTCCCAAGGTTAGGTGGGATGGAGAGTTGAATGACACTACGTAGTTACTGAAGAAAATGGTGGCTTTAGGGGATGAGAGATAACTTCCTTTGTAAATGAATGTAAGTCTATACCAAGTTGATTGTCTAGCTATTCTTATAGGTGTATACACCTATATATTGTGTGTATACATATACAACCTCGGGACATTATATGAGTGTTCTCCCTGGTAAAAACCTTCAGAATTAGAAATCCATCTACAAAAACTACTTACATAGCTGAGAAATACAAGTATCATTTTTCTTATGTATCACTGAAAAAAAAAAAAAAAAATCCTAACATGCAGATTTAGTGCAATAAAGCCTTCCAGAGTAGAGTTGCTTCTTCCTTAGGCTCTCCCTTTACCATTCTCTCAAAAAGTTGTTTTCAGATTTAAGATGTTTGAAAACTTAGGTCCAGAGAATCCCTAGGCTTAATTATTTTTCTTATCAGACTTTTTTTGTTAATGAAACTTGTAGACTGATTTATCTGGAACTGTGTCTACCATTAGTTTCATCTTGGATCCTTACAAAAAGTGAAAAATAGTACCAATATCAAGAATTTCAATCAAAGGGTATAGTGACACGTTCTAAGATCTATTTATAAGGTTAATTTATAACCTAATTTGTTCATTTTTGTCTTCTCAGTGCTGGCAAAAATATAAACTCTAGTTGGTATACAATATGTCTACCTTTGTTACCTGAATAAACTCTGGGCCCTCACCTGGTAAATGTCTGCATGGATTCACAGAGTTGGCTTTGGGTATTGGAGACTAATGAAAGTGTTTTCTGTAAATTTTCTTGTAAAAATTAGCTCAGGAGGTTTGCACAGTGTGCCACACAGAAATGTTCTCTGTACTTAATTTTTTTATTTCATACAATCTCAGTTATTGTTAAAATTCCTCCCATTCTTTTCTGTTCATCTTCAGTGTCTATCCCTGAGCTAATGGGTTCAGGTCATAATTTCTACAGTTGGGACACCCTATGGCCACCCACATCCTGTTATTTGTTTAGCCCCACTGCTTTCTGCCCTCCTTCAATATCTTGCTTGCTGTTAAACCCTCAGCCTGCATGAGGCTATAAGCTGAGAGCAGTGGAGACTGACAGGAAAAAGCCTCACTATTGTCCAATGTAACTTTAAGGTGGATAAACTAACACAAAGCCTATTTCATGGCAAAGATGTGTCTTTTCTTTGCACTAACACAAGTTCTTTTATTAAATAGAATTTCTTCTAGCTTAAGTTACATTACCAAAGTTCCATTTCAACTAACCTAGCTAAATACATGCCAAGCATGGGGAAAAAAAAAAAAAAAAAAAAAAAAAAAATCACCCTCTAACAGAAAGAGAACTTTAAAGGATTTTAGATAAAAGATTTATGAATTCTCTCATACAATTTATAACATACTTTCAATGGGAAAAATGCAACCACAGTTCAAAACAATTGATTTACACACAAACTTTTGAAATTTAAGCCTGTAAAATGCCTGTAGCTCTAACTGAATCTTTACCCTCGCTCTGAAAAACTGTACCCTTGACTAGATTCTGTTGATGAAAGAGGTAAAATGTTTAGGAAGGGAAAACTGCAGAGTTCTATCAGTGAAAGGAAAGGAGAGATATAGTGAATAATAAGGCAAACTTTACAAAAGCAGTAAATATGTTTAGTTGAGTGATACAGATCTCATAGTGCTAGATACCCATTCCATAAATCAAGTCAGAAATTGAACTGGTTTTTTTTAGTACAAATAAATCATGGGTTGAAGGGTTAATATTCACTACTGTAAGACCCTTATTTTTTAAATACTATGTAAGTAGAAAAATGCTATTCTAGTTCAGTTTTTATGTTCTTGCTCTTGTTAAATTGATAGATAGACGGACAAACAGAAGCATACACGGATTACATCTGGCTTCCTTGAGACAGCTGTGCTTTAAATCTTCTCCAGGCAGTTCTCAGCACTTTGCTGTAACTCACTCCCAAGTCCCCCCCAACCCAGAAAAAACCCTTACAAATCCAGTTTTGTGAACCCAAAGCCTGATACATAAATTTTTACAGAAGCTTTTGTAAAAAGTTGAGGGCAGTATTGCTGCACACATCCCATAGTCAAATGGGACACCAATTCTTTTTGACCAATTAGATCCCCTTTTCTTCTTTCCCTCTGTAACCTGACAGCTCTTTGTCAGTCTCTTTAACTTTCTTCTCCAACTATATACAACATTGCCAGCCCCATATTGCTCCCATTTGCTTCACTCCTCATACCAGCACTATAACCACTAAATTGCATTTCCATCCAAGTTGAGAAATACCGTATATACTCAAGTATAAGCCAAGTTTTTTCGGCACAAAATTTGTGCCGAGTTCGGGTTTTTGACACAAATTTTGTGCCGAAAAAACCTGGCTTATACTCGAGTATATATGGTACATACTCTTAGGTGTCTTCAATGCCATGTTACGTATTACTTTGCTTAGCAAAATAAAAGACCACCCTTGCATGGAATCTATTTGCCATATAAGGCATGGTGCATCATAAATAATATTTCTTGATAAAATTTAAGTAAAACTCATATGGAAAGACTAGAACACAATTATTCTGGCCAGGCAAGGTAGTTTAAGATAGACACAGTTTAAGATGTGATACTCCTGCTATTGGGGCACAAAAGATATCAGAAATAACCTGCCTGGCACTGCCTTCCAATTGCACCAGGAAGAGAAAAATTACTAGAATTCTTTTAAAGTCTTAGTGTGAACAGCTTAATGATCCAAATTCTAAGACAAATGCTAATTTGTAAAGCACACACAGATAAGGGTTATTAAGCCCTATTTTGATTAAAAAAAAATAATCTCAGCAAAAGATGACCTTCTATTTTAACCTCTTGGTTATGTTAAGGATATAAAAATGTGACCATTAAGCTGCTTCAAATTGAGAGACTGTACACACATTGTGACCAAATGATAATCATCACAACTTCATCTACATTTAAATAAACCATCTCAGGGGAGACAAGACTCCAGGCATCTCTGGCTGGTGGGATCTGCCTATGATCATCCCTTTGAGGATACAGGGAGCCAGCAAGAGACGTTAGGACCCCAGGAGGAGAACAAAAACAGTGGAAAACTGGCAGGTGGCTGTGTGTGTTCGATCGACCTAATCACACCGGCAACCGTGAGTACAAGCAGCAGTGAGACTGCAAACTGGAAAGGCCTTACCTGTGAACTTTTTTGGTGTTCTTGGACTTGGCGCACAGTTGAGCTGCATTGGGGAGAGCTTGAGCAAAAGTGTGGAGAACTTTGGGCATTGTCTGGGACCCCAAAAGGAGCCACTGAGCTGGGCTAAGTGAAAGCCATTGTGTGGAAAAACTGCTCCGGCAAGCTTTGCCCTCAGG
>CAUYPK010104630.1:0-26983 GCA_963574355.1 Loris lydekkerianus | reverse complement strand
GGGAGGAGAGGAGAGGAGAGGAGAGGAGAGGAGAGGAGAGGAGAGGAGAGGAGAGGAGAGGAGAGGACAGGACAGGAAAGGAAAGGAAAGGAAAGGAAAGGAAAGGAAAGGAAAGGAAAGGAAAGGAAAGGAAAGGAAAGGAAAGGAAAGGAAAGGAAAGGAAAACAAGGGGAAAGTCCACACACCCCTCTCCATTATTGCTGGGTGCTGTGGATTCTGAACCCCATTCCTCGGAAGGTCCAGCAGGATCCAGGATCAAACCCATGGTCCGTGGCAGTAATCAATACACCTTTGTACTGACTTTTGCTCCTTCCCACTTCCAAATTCTTTCATCCCTCCCTCCTGCCCTGGACACAAATCCTTATTTCACACTTGGCTTTGGAGAGGGAATCAGACTACTACACCCAACCAAGTGTTTTTATATGTCAATGCCTCAGAGAACTATTGGTTTGCTTTCAGCAGGGAAGTAACATGAGCAAAATTACACTCATAGGAGGATTGGATCAGCCAAGAGCCAGACCAAAGTCTGGAAAAAGAAAATAGGAAAAGTTTCTCCCCAGCTACTGCAACACAGACATAAAGTCACTAACCAAACCCAGGAGGTAAATGGATTTTTTAATGAGAAAATAACAATAATGACCCTAAAAACTGGCTAACCAGATGGCACTTTCTGATTGCATTTTAGAAAAAGGCAAATGTGTAGGGATTAGCTCTGGCTCTGGGATAAATTAAGTTTGGGTTTGTGGGGTTTTGTTGTTGTTTTTGTGTTAAGGGTTGGTTGTTTGTTTTGTTCCTCGCCTTTTCTTATTTTGACTTTCTCTTCAGAAAGTTTCTAGGTGCCTCACTTCCCGAGGTAACTTTCCTGTCAAGCTAACTTCAGGGGGAAGGAGTTTCTAATTTGTAGCATTTGCTGACTTCTGGGGCATCAAGCTGCCACCATGGCCAGTTTCCAACTGCCAAAGGTTTATCAAACGACTTTCAAATGTTTTACATATTTAATAATCCTCTCTCCAGGATTCTACTGCCGCTGCCCACAGGAAAGGTCCCTGGATGGCTACTCAGAACTCCTGGCAAGTAGCATTCTCTTCAATGCAATGTGCATCCTGTTATCCTGAACTGTGATCCCCAGCCCACTCAGCAACATTCCTCCTTGTCTCCAGGTTGTATGATTTCATGATCACACCATGTAGTCAGTGCTGTGGGGGGCATCCCCTGTGCACCCCTTCCCCAGGCTGCACCATCCCCAGCTGATGTGAGCATGGCTTCCAACTGTTCTCAGCTGCCCCTTCCTCCAGGCAGAGAATTGCTCCCTCACATGAACAGGAGACACTTCATCCAGCAGACTGGAGGGAAGGAAACACTCAATAGCTGACATTCCACAGAACCTCGCATGGGTCCTATAGAATCAATAACATCATACTCATAAGACCTGATGAGCAAGAGATACCAAGTATCTGGATGCTTTGACAAGTAATACCTATGTGCTTCAGAGTATGGGAGATAAACATCAAATATCTCGACAAAGATGCAAGAACTTGACAACTCCTGGTGAATTATTTAGGAATATGGTAACTTGTGGATATTGGGACCACTCTTCAAAAGGAAAGGACAAGTTAATGTATTTTGCACTTTCTACTTCTAAGAAAGAAGGCCAGTGTTTAGTGGCCTCTCGGGTTTTAGAATCTATTTATCAACAGGCACAGTAGGTGGATGGTTTCAAGCAGGGTCCACAAAAAGGAGGGCTTTGCAACAAGCTGAGATATGAGTAGCCCTGGAGTTTGATTCATCAAGCCCAATAGACCCCTTGTTACTAAGTTACCTGTAGTGGAGAAAGGTTCCAGGGAGACTTTCTGGATAACTTCAACAGGAAAGAAACAGCACTAATTCCCAAGGTTCTGGATCAAGACCATGCATACGTAGGAGATAGCTACACAGTATTTGAAGAGCAGCTTCTGGCATGTCCTGGGACCTGGTGGAAGCTGAACATCTACCCTACCAGGCCATCAGAACTACCACCAGTACCAATAACATGTATACTGTCCCACTCACAGTGTCACAAGCTCAGGGGGATAGCAGCCATAATGGTGGTTTATCTAAGATCAGACTCATGAAGTTTCATGGGGCTCATGAAAGCTACACAAAATGAGGAGCACTGGCCCTACCATACCTCACTGTCCAGACCTGACACTTGACAGAGCTTTAGAGCAGGATCCTGAAGGTGCAGCTGAGTCATCAGCTTGGAAACGACACTTTGTGGGAAGTGGCATCAGTCTTCAGGATGCCACTTCCAGGAGCATCCAACCGCGGCAGGCTGAGAAATTTTATCTGAGAGTATCTTGGACCACGCATTAAACACACAAATGCTAATGAAAGATGATAAGCAAAAAACTCCAAAAATATCTATGCATAATTTTCATGATGTTCAATACCACAGATAAGCATTCATACCCAGCTGTAGGCTGCAGGCGTACACCCCCCACCCTGTGCACTGCTGTATTGCCAATGGCTGCAATTCATGGATCCCATAACCAATGAGATGTGAGAATGGTCCTATTCACCATCACTACTAGTCACACACCTTGAGAATTGTGCTTTACACAATCTCTCCACAATGTTAGGCATTATTAGTCAAAGTCCTTAATCCCGGAAGGGAGCTCTTCTTCCAAGTATCACAGTAAGAATCCCATTACAATTAATGCTATCTTTGACATCCACTAACTCTGGGCTCATCATGACAGTAACTTAGACTAAGCCTAAAAATGAGTGACCAGACCATCGAGGGCAACTGATCCCAATTGTCATGAGAAAGTGGAAGCTCTGCTGTGTTTTAGGGGTGGGGGAAATATGTCTGGACTCACATGGGTTTATATGCAGATGACCAAGTATAGCAACCATTGCTCCTAAGGGCGTAGCAACCAGAGCTCAGACCATGCAGAGACTGAGAATACGGGTCACACAACCATGTAAGCACCCCATTCAGCAGAAGTGCTTGCTAAGAGGAAAGGTGTCTAAAATGAACAATAAAACGGGGATAAAACAAATACTGACCATCGCTTCAAGCCCAATCACAGTGTGAGAGCTGTATTTTTATCTCACTAAATGTGACCAGGATGTTCCTGGGTGCAATAAGCTTAATGGAAGGATGCAGATAAATCTGAGCAGAGCAGGAGGCAGGCTGTAGTGGACGCTCCCAGACCCCTTTGAAAGGCTGGTCGACTGTTGACCCCACCTCCACTATTGTGGCTAAAAACTCACAACCAGTGGCCAGTGACAGGTGGGGCCATAGCCACGCTGCAATCTGTATTCCAGGGCACACAGAGTGTCTGGGCTGGAGCTGGCCTCTAGCCAAGATCACCGGCTTGGTTCACTTTCCACCCCAACCTGCTCCCTTTACCCCTCTCTTCTGTCAGTGCTCCTGGAATAAGTCACCTTTCACAAGAGTCCAATCTCAGGTTCTATTTCAAAGGAACCCAAGACAAAGGAGATCTCTGGAGTAAGGAAGCAGGATAACATAACAGAAAGAATGTCAGGTACCAGATCAAAATGAAGGCTAAAATATTGTGGGCAAAATGCAAATGATTTGGGCATGTCATCAACTGATACCCTATAAGTTACGATCAAGGTTGTAAATTTGCTGTGAGGATGAACAAAACAGTCTTGTAAAAGAGGTACCTGAGATACTTTCCTTAATAGGTAGGCATTCCATAAAAGATCGTTCATATTACTAATAGTAATAGTGTTCTTTTTTCTTTTTTTTTTTTTGCAGTTTTTGGCCGGGGCCAGGTTTGAACCCACCACCTCCAGTATATGGGGCCGGCATCCTACTCCTTTGAGCCATAGGCGCCATCCCCGTAATAGTGTTCTTTTAAATAATTCAGAAATACAAACAAGCTTTTTCATGACTAGTGGCATCGGGAAAGCTGGAGCTTTCCTGAGAGCGGGTCTGCCCTGCTCTGCACACAGAACTCTGCTGTCACTGCTCTCTTCAAATGTGACAACAGTTCTAGCTCACGGACCCCAGAGCCCCTAACGTGACTGGCTTCCCAGGCGAGAAGTAAGGGAGGGAGCTGAGGGGATGATTGCTGTGACTCTGCAGTCATTAATTTCTGTACTTTGTTTTGTTTGTGATCTAACATAGGTTGTGATCTAACATAGGCAAGCAGAAGGGAAAAATCAACCCATGTGCACTGTTTGGGGGAAGCTCTTTTCTGCTTTCAATGGCTCAACTTAGGTAGAAAAGGGTGCACACTCTTTAAAAATTGGACAATTAGCATCACACTATATAGACAGGATAGATGACCAATATAGATAACTAACATACTAACACTTTTACTACCATAAATTAATAAAAAATTGTCTGCCAGCCCTTGAGTTTTCTGAAATTGTAGTGTTAGAATAATTAAACCCATCAGGTAAAAAGCTCTGGGTCTGAGAAAATACAAGTGACAGTAAGATATGAAATGGAATGAACACTGAAAAAAATATTAAAAAGAAATGAAACCAAAAAATTAAGGGTAGGCAAAAGAAACATGCACAGTTCATGAAATAAGATCACTATTAAAATGGTTTCATAATTCAAGTTGCAGGATCCAATGTGAGCCAATTATATAAAATAAAAATTAGACCAAATCAACATTCTTGGGTCCTGGTGTGGCAGACACTGTTGCTTGCTGGCCTGACAGCTGCTTCCAACCCCATCTTCTCATGCCATCTCCCACCACAGAGGCAACGCCAGACGCTCAAATTCCAGGCCTCTTTTTGTAACAAGGAGTGGCCATATGAGATGTAAGAGTAAAATGTAAGAGAAAGCATCTATCTGGGAAGTTTCTAGAATTGTCTCTTGCTTTCTGATAAAAAGATCTGCCTATAAGGAATGCTCTCTCCTGCCACCACCCTTCCCACTCTGACTCTGGTCTGGCTGGAAGCTTTGGCAGCCATTGAGAATTCACGGTGTGAACGTCACAGCAAGGTAAAGATGACTGAGCAGAACGCCAGGGAAAGTCTGGGTCCTTTATCACAGTTCATGGGTCCTTACGAAAGTTTAGAGACACACAAAAAGCAGGAAATATAAAATTCACACAGATGGGGAAACAATGCCAAGCAGATAGAAACTTCTATGGATGAGTCAGAGAGGAAGTGGCCTCATTCGCGGTCTATGGTGAACGTATCTTGCTCTGTTAGCCTCCGTCTTGCTCTTACTCTGTAAGCAACCTTTCTTTTCCTCAATAAGCTTTGTTTCACACTTGCCTTAAGGAGAAAAAAAAAAGATGCTGTCAGCTGTGTTTCTTAGAAGTGAAATAACAGACCCTAACATAGTCTGTCTCAAAACTTTCATATTGACCTACTGCTCAAGACACTAAACAACCTCTGCAACTCCTACTTCTTAACTTCTTCTTAAATGGCACAATAAATGTCTGTGTATTGTAAGCCATGTCTAGAAGTCCACCTTGTAGCTTAGAGCAGAAGACATCCCATAGAGATACAAATACTTCCCTGGATTGGCATGGAAAGGCATTAAAAATCAATCTGGGCCATCACTAAAGATGGAACTGACTCTGCCTCTACCCAGAAGGAGCAGGCACAGCTTTCAGGATGACAGGTGTTATGGAGGAATACTCAGATATGAGGCGTGTGGGTGGCTGGCGAAGCTCACAGGTGTGGAGCCAAGAGCAGCAGCATCAGGCTGGCAAACAGTTGGCTGAGTAGACATGGGAGGTTAAAATCACAGAATCCAAGACAAAGGCCCAGGCAGGGGCCAAAGCCAAAACAGGATCTCCAACAGAGGAACTGGCCTCAGGAAAATAGGTCTGTGAGGCACTTGGCCAACTTCAGAGGCAGCAGCAGAGATGTTCACAAGGGAAGCGAGCTCTGCCAAGAAAGAGCAGAATGGCCCAGGATTTCCCAGGCAGTCTTAGAGAGAAAAGATTTCTATAAGATTTACAAAGTTGGGTCAGATGTCCTGCCTCTGTTCCCCAGTGCACTCCTGAGTATTTATATTAATATTTTACACTAGCTGTGTGTTTGGATGAGAATAAATTAGATCCTCTCAGTACAAAAATCATGCTTTATTCATCTCCGCACCCTCACTGCCTAGCAGAGAGCTTAGCAGTACTTGTTCACAATTTGTTTAGTGATGGATAATTAAGATAATAACATTTATGAAACTCTTATAATGTGCCAAGTCTTGTGCAAAATGCTTTATAAATAATTGATCATTTATTTAATCAGAAGAGGCAATGTATATTACCAATGAAGAAACTAGGGTTTATAGAGTTAAGTAGATTTCCTTAGAATACACGATCAGGAAATAGTAGACTTCATCTAAACCAGGCAGAGAACGGCGCTCTTAGATATTCATGGAAGGAAAGTGAGGACAATCATCACTTAAGACACTACTAAATAATAAGTTTTTTTTATCTCACAAAGAAGAGTGGAGCTTTCATTCCTACAACATGGGTCTTTCATTACTTCTGGGACTAATTGATGGAGGCATATTTTCAAGAGTCTAGACCAGGCGTTCTCAAACTTTTTCAACAGGGGGCCAATTTACTGTCCCTCAAACGGTTGAAGGGCCAGAGTATAGTTTAAAAAAAAAAACTATGAACAAATTCCTATGCACACTGCACATATCTTATTTTGAAGTAAAAAACAGAAAGGAAACAAACACAATTCACACCACTTCATGTGGCCCGTGGGCCGCAGTTTGAGGACGCCTGGTCTAGACATAACTGCAATGGAATGGGTAGTCCCAAGAGTTGGGAGAAGTGAACGTCAAGCGCCCTGTGACCAGACACCTGTACGGGCCCTCGGGAGCTGCCTGCAGCATCAGTGTGGCATCGTGGGCTGAAGAAGCATTGATAAAGATGGGTCCCCCAAGATCCATGGGCAAGGACCCTCTCCAGGCTTTCTGACCACCCTGCAAATGTGCATATCTTGCCAATCGCAAAGAATGGGGAAAGGATCTTGAGTAATAAAGAGTTTGCTTTCCTCTTCTACAAATGGGATCCAACAGCTACTTTTAAAGTGATTTACAGAAATCAAGTCAAATGATGTTCTTCCCTGCAGTAGTTGGTCGTCCATCACATTGACACCTCCATCAAAGGGAGGTAAAAAAAGAAAAAACTCTTATCTGAGAACTGTGAGCCCTTTCAAATGATCAGGCCCTTGGAGGCTTTAAATGAGCAGTAGTAACAGAATGATGCCCTCCCACCTCTGAGCTAAGCATCCATCTGTTGAAACCGCTCGCTATTGCCCCAAGCAGCTATTGATTAACCTAATAAAGCCACACTGCACATCGTATCCCACACCTGATAGCTTAGCAATGTTGAGCCCGTCACTAATCAATGATAATCCCATAAATCACTGAAAACTTCTGACGAACAGCCGAGTGTCGGCCCACTCCCTGCCCTTCTCCTTTCCCTTTTATTCTTTTTGCCTTTAAAAACTTGTAAGAAAGGCCAACGGAAGCTCATATCTAAGATTTCTTTGAGCCTCAGCCCCTTTCTTTTAGATTGACAGAGGAGAGGATCTAATTTCCAACGCAAGCTTTAGGTCTGTTTCACTTCTCACAAACTCTCACCACCAAGTCATTTCTTTAGGGATTCAATTTCATGTCCAGAAATCCTTCCTAGGAATATAAAAAACACTCCCTGAGCAAGACTACTTGTAATTGAATAACTAGGGCAGGAACTGGCCTTGGAACATACCAAAATGAGAAAAACATTAGGGAAAAAGAGAAATCTATAAAAGCTGTGTCTCAGATGTCCATTACTTGGTGCTCTGTGAATTAGAAAGAGAGGTGGTATTCTCAGGAAAGGATGATTGATTTGTGTTATTCTTGTAATAGTTTCTTTTTTTTTTTTTTAACACAGTCTTGCTCTATTGCCCAGATTTGAGTACAGTGGTGTCAGCCTAGCTCACAGCAACCTCAAATTCTTGAACTCAAACAATCCTCCTGCCTCAGCTTCCTGAGTAGCTGGGACTATTGGTGACTGCCACCACGCCCAGGTAATTTCTCTATTTTTAGTAGTGATGACATCTCACTCCTTTTTGTTTGTTTGTTTGTTTTTTGAGATAGAGTCTCAAGCTGTCACCCTGAGTAGTACCCGGGTGCCACCCTGAGTGCCACCCTGCTGTGGCATCATCACTCACAGCAACCTCCGATTCGGGTTCAAGCGATCCTCTTGCCTCAGATTTTCTATTTTTAGTACAGACAGGGCCTCGCTTTTGCTCAGGCTGGTCTCCAACTCCTGAGTTTAAGGGACTCTCCTGCCTCAGCCTCTAAGAGTACTAGGATTACAGGTGTG
Source organism: Loris lydekkerianus (assembly GCA_963574355.1). Classification (NCBI taxonomy): domain Eukaryota; kingdom Metazoa; phylum Chordata; class Mammalia; order Primates; family Lorisidae; genus Loris; species Loris lydekkerianus. The sequence continues at coordinate 18,677 of CAUYPK010104630.1, read as the reverse complement.
AGCCACCACAGCCAGCCTATCCTTGTAACAGATCTTCTAATATCTCTTTTAAATAAAAAATGTGCATGACTATATTTCCCAAACCTGCATTAGAAGCACAAGACATTCAGAGAGGCAAATCTTCATCCTTCAGACTCCTATTGTTGCCTTTCCATTGCAAATAAAACTCCTTGAGTTCTAGAAGCCCAGCACTGTGGATTATTACTCAATTAACTCAACACTCCATCATCACAAGCTATGAGTTTCCCAGAGAGAATGGGGATTATCCTCAAATTATGAGAATTAAGATTCATAAGTCACTGGGGACAAGTGACTCCCTTCCTGAACAAAGTTTCTGGCACAGTAAGAATAATGAATGTGGGTCACTCTGGGGCTGATGTGGTCTTTTTACAACCACTTTTGCATCATTTCTTTCCTTTTTCCATGTCTTTCTCCTCTTTCCTTAAAACCACTGGTTTAACTTTATTGATTTCTAATATTTACTAAAAAATTTGTCAGTTCATTAAGGATGCTGAATTTTTTTTAATCTATTTATTTTCAGTCACTTGGTACTATTGCATTCTGATCATTTGCCATGATCAGAACTGTACTCCATTGACTCAGTAAGGTACTAAGGTATAGCTAGATACAGGACCAGAGTGCTTGAAGATTTTAACAGTCTGGACTAACATAATAAAATTCAACTTTGTTGAACAAAGGATCTGCTATGCAAAGATGGAAAGATTTTATATAATACTCTTTTGATGGAAAGAAAACCATCAAAAGAGTATTATATAAAATGAAAAATAGATATTTACACGACTAAAAATTTTAACTTCATGAATCTTATCACCAAGAAAAGATATTTAAATAAATCTCCAACCATCATCACACACTATTGCTGTTGGTCACAGAAGGTACCTCTGTCAGCTGTTCTAACCTTATCAGTTTCAGTAGGCTCAGTATCCACAGGGTAGCAGGGTAGCGAGAGGACTTAGAACGTTGCCCCATCGAAGACCCACTGAGTCCCTTGCCTTGAGAAGTACCCACCACAGGTTAGATTAGACCTTGGCAGAGATAGCACGGAGAAGATTCAAGCATCTGATAAATGATTGGACAGTATTTCATGGATAAGAGGCCACGCTTTGGAGGAAAATATGAAGATAGTTATTTGTAAAATATTCGGTATCTGGGAACTTGTACCTGTTTTCATCTGCTGCTTTAAAAACCACCCAAACTGAGTGGAATACAGCATTAAGCATTTATTGCTTAATCAAGAAGAGTCTGGGGGTCAGCAGGCATCTGGCTGATCCAGGCAGGGCTGAGAGGATCTGTTCCATGACCAGCTTCTAGGACTATTGGGCCTCCAGTGGCATGTCCATCTGATCCTGATAGGTGTGAAAGAGGACAAACGTGACAGTGCACCCAAGTTTCTCTGTGCACGTCTACATTGGGAAACGGAAATTATGTTGCCCAAACTAAGTCAACACTGTGGAAGTACACTCTGCCCTCAGGCAGCTGTGGCAAAGGTGTGTCAATGTCTGATGCTACCACAGGGGAAAAAGAAAAAAGGGGAGTCTATGATTTTGTCTCCCACACAGCCCTCGTCTTCTTATGGACAATATAAGTTTAATGCCAAGTGCAGGAGGCAGAATAATGGCTGCCTCCAAATGCTCCGATCCTAATCCCCACATCCCCGTACCTTACACGGCAACAGGGACTTCACAGATCCGATTGTACTAAGGATGTTGGATAGGAAGATTATCCTGGATTATTTGGGTGGACTCAGTGTTTGTAAGGGATAGAAGGAGGCCAGAGAGCTAGAGAAGTGTTATAATGGATGCAGGGATTCATGAGAGGACATGAGCCAAGGAACGTGAAAGCCTCTAGTAGCTGGAGGAATTAATTCTCCCTTGAAGCCTTACGAAAAATAGCATCCATCCCAACACCTCAGTTTTAGTCCTATAATACACATTTTAAATTTCTGGACTCCATAACTGGAGTTGTGTTGCTTTCACATTTGTGTTGTTTTCCGCCTCCAAGTTGGTGGCGATTTGTTTCAGCAGCAATAGGAAAAGGATATACTCTGTGAAGGTGATCAGTGTCCAGTCCCTCCTAAATACAAATCCTGTAGGCTTTATCTGCACGTAACCAGCATGGTAAATTTGCATGCCAAAGACCTTGTCATTTATTTCTGGAGGAAATCATGAGTCTTGGGTGACTGAAAATAGGGCTGTTTACTTGGGATACCTGGAAGGAGTTCAGCCAAATCTCAGGACATGGGAGGGTACCACTGCTGCCAGATGTCCCACAGGCATTGTGCTGACAGCTGTGAAAGGCCGTAGGAACCTGCTCCACACCAAAGGTAACATGCAGGTAAAGAGAGCGGCTGCGCCGCCTGGGCTGGTTCTCAAGAATTCGTGACCTGTGTTGCCCACCCGCCCCTCTCTGCTGACCCTGTTCTAATCCATGAATCCCCTCCTCGGTCTCTAGATCCTCCAGCCTCGGGTCACAACCCCTCCAACAACCCTCTCCTTCCTAACTAGGATGCCCTCCTTAGTCTCCACTGGTTTCTCCCGATTCTCTTTCCACTGACCTGTGACAGCACCATTCTCTAGAGCCCTCTCTTCTAACAACTATCTCATGCAAATCGACACCTTGGCTTTCACTACTCCACCCTGTTTGTGGACTAGTCAAGATAATACAGAGTTTTCAGTGAAGATCTTTAATTCCACACCATTAATTACACAAAAGGTATAACAGAGGAGCAACTTAATTCTTTCACAGTCAACTTTGCTACTTAGGAATTAATAAAATAAGGAATACAATTATTTACTTTATTAACTGTAGGGGTGGGTTGCACAAAATATATATGTATTTTTTTCTCTCTTGGTGAAGTATTCTAACACATAAATTTTCTGGCAATTAGATGAGAATTGAGTTATAAGAAAAATAAAATTGAGCAAACATTTCAAATCATAGTTCTACAGATTTGTGCAATAAATAAAATGCCCTTCATTGAAAAATTTCTGTATGATATTTTATTTTATTTATAATTTTGTTTGTAAAATTGTAAATCTCTTCCAGGCAATAATGATTGAGGGATTGATATATTTATATAAGCATGCCAGTTTATAGTCCACTAAATGTTTATATTACTTTATAAATGTTTATATTCATGGAAAATGTAAAATACTGGCTCCAAGAGAAAATACCAGAAACTCTGCCAGCATGAGCAAGTCACCAAAAGAATGTTTGTCATGTCCTGCTGTTATATTGCTTTTTTAAAGTTTGGAAACATCAGGTGCTAATTCCCCAATTATATGGTAACCAAGGACCACCCCTAAGAGTTCATTAAGCAATTTCAAGTCATCTTGTAGAATCTGTGGATTTGCTCAGCATGTTTTCTAAAGTAAAGTCCAGCAGATTCATAGGATTAAACTCAAGCAATTAAAATGAAGTTTCCACAAATTAAAATGTCACAGTGATACCAGGGTTTTGATGAATAGAGCAGAAGGAGAGATATTCCAACTTAGTCAATGAACTAAAGACAGAAAGTTTTAATAAGATTAATAGAATTTGGAGAAGGCAATGCTTATGGTCAAAGTCACTGTTGTTGACTCCCGGAGACTTGTTGGATCAAGATAGGAGTCATCAATTATACAGATTAGCCTTCTTGGTCCCAAATTAGAAAGCAAGCAAAAGACAACTAAAAAATATATATCCAATAATATGATGATCTAATAAGAGAAAGAGTAAAAAGAGAAAAAATATCAACCCTGTAGAAAGGAAGAATGGGTAGCAGAGGTGACCAGGCCAACAAGACAACAGAGACAGCATCCTCTGGAGATGAGAAATAAGGTCAAATTCCTATCAGAATATCAGGATTCTTTCAGAAATTGCTTTACACAGCCACTTACAACACACTTAGTGACGACTTTCCACGAAGGCAGGAATTGGATTTTATTCTTTACATAATCAAACATATATTTTGCCTAATGAATTATCAAAGGAATGTTGAAGATTACCCACAAGAGAAAGAATAGAATGGAGCAAGCTAGCAACACTTCACCAGGATAACTCCAGTCCCATCCCGTACAGAACATCTCCAAAACCAAAGGAGATGGAAAAGAGGTAAATAACCTCTGGTTAAGAGATTATCACTTAATTCATTAACTCAAAGAAAGAACTTTTTTTGTTTACATGAATGCTTATCACAGCTTTATTTGTAATTGTCAAAAGCAGGAAACAACCCAAATATCAAAAAAAAAAAAAAAAGTTCACCAAGAAACAAATTGTATATATTCATACAGTGATATACTACTCAGCAATAAAAAGAAGTATGCTACATGAATACATAAAGCCTATAAAAATAAGCATGCTGAATGAAAAAAGCCATATTAAAAAAGAGCACATATTGCTATCTTATTGCTATCTTAACCCTAGCAGTGTAAACTAGCCTAGATTGATAGAAAATAAATAGGTGGTCACCTGTGGATGAGTAGGGAAAAGAGGAGTGAGTAGAAGGAAATAAAAAGGGAAAACATAATTTTGAGAAGGGATGGATTTGTCCATTTATCTTGATTGTGGTAGTGGTTTTATAGATACATACATATGACACGACTTGCCAAATTGTGCACTTTAAATATATTCTGCCAATTGTATGTCAGTTATGAGCCCCATAAAGGAGTGGTTTGCACAGAGGAGGCATATCTGGGGATCAGCGGACAAATGTGCCTTAGAGTGTGAGCAGCTACTAATCATGACTTTCTTTTTGTTATTCTTTTTTTAAGTTTTAATTACTTTGGGTACATAATAGTTGTATATATCTTTAGGGTAAATGTGATGTTTTGATATGACATAGAATGTGCAATAGTCAAATCAAAGTAATTGTAATATCCATTATCTCAAGCATGTATCATTTCTTTATGTTAGGAGCATTCCAATTCTACTTTTTTAGTTGTTTTAAAGTATACTATAAATCCTCAGTTGATTACATGGGTAAAATCACTTTGTTGTGCTATCAAATATTCTTCATACTATCTAACTATATTTTTGTACCCATTAGTCTTCCCCTGCATAACCGCCTAACTCCCCCCTACCCATCCCAGACTCTGGGTAACCCTCATCCTACTCTCTGTCTCCATAAGATCAATTGTTTCAATTTTTACTTCCCACTTATGCGTGAGTACATGCAAAATTTGTCTTTTTGTGCTTGGCTTATTTCACTTAATACAATGTTCTCCAGTTCCATCCATGCAAATGGCAGGATCTCATTCCCTTTTATAGACTAATAATATTCCATTGTGTATGTATACCACAAATTTTTTATCCATTCATCCAGTGATAGAAACATAGGATGATTCCAAATCTTGGCTATTGTGAATACTGTGGCAATTAAATGGGAGTGTAGATAACTTTTTCATATACTTGTTCTTTTCCTTTGGATATAAACCTAACAGTGAGATTGCTGGGTCATATGATAGTTTTACTTTTAGTGTTTTGAGGAAACACCAAGTTATACTCCACAGTGTTTGCACTAATTTACAATCCCCCAGTGTGTGAGGATTCCCTTTTCTCTGCATCTTTGCCAGCACCTGTCTTTTGGAAAAAGACATTTTAACTGGGATGAGATAATGTCTCACTGTAGTTTTAAATTTCATTACCTCATGACTAATAATATTGAGCCATTTTTCATATACCTGTTGGCTATGTATATCTTCTTTTGAGAAATGTTTGCTCAGATCTTTTGTCCATTTTTAATTGAATCATTTGATATTTTCCTATTGATTTGTTTGAGCTACTTACATATTCTAGCTATTAATCTGTTGTCAAATGGGTAGCTTGCAAATATTTTCTCCCAGTCTGTCTCTTCACTTTGTTGGCTAGTTCCTTTGCTGCACAGAAGCATTTTAGCTTACTGTAATCTCACTTGGCCATTTTTGCTTTGGTTGTCTGTGCTTTTGAGGTATTACTCAAGAAATCCTTGCCCAGACCAATGTCCTGGAGCATTTCCCCAAAGTATTCTTATAGTAGTTTCATAGTTTCAGATTTGAAAATTAAGGTTTTAATTCATTTTGATTTGATTTAGGGAGATGGGGAGAAATAGGTGTCTAGGTTCATTTTTCTGCATAAGAATATCCAGTTTTCCCAGCACCATTTATCGAAGAGACTCTCCTTTCCTCAATTTATGTCCTTGGCAGCTTTATCAAAAATGAGTTCACTATAGATGTACGAATTTGTTTCTGGATTCTCTATTTTATTCCATTGGTCTACATGTCTATTTTGATTTCAATACCATACTGTTTTGTTGACTATAGCTCTGTAGTATAATTTGAAGTCAGATAATGTGATTCTTCCAGCTTGGTTTTTTTTAGCTCCAAATGGCTTTTACTATGCTTGGTCATTTGTGGTGCCACATAAATTTCAGGATTATGTTTTTCTATTTCTGTGAGGAATTCCATTGGTATTGTTGTGGGGATTTCATTAAATCTGTGGATTGTTTGTGGTAGTATGAACATTTTAACAATTTTGATTATTGCAGTCCTTGATCATGAACTGTCTTTCCACTTTGGGGTGTCTTTCAGTTTCTTTCTTTGGTGTTTTATAGTTTTCATTGCACAGATCTTTCATTTATTTGGTTAAATTTATTCCTAGGTGTTTTATTTTTTTTGCAGCTATTTTAAATGAAATTACTTGCTTGGTTTCTTTCAAGATTGTTCACTTCTGGCATATAGAAATACTACTGAATTTTGTACATTGACTTTGTGTCTTGCAGCTTTCCTGGATTTATTTATCAGTACTGAGAGTTTTTTTGGTAGAGGCTGTAGGATGTAGGATGTAGGATCCTATTGCTCTAAACCTATTGTAGGTTACTCTGGATATAAAATTATGTCAGCTGAAAATAAGGATGATATAACTTCTCCCTTTCCAATGTAGATGCCCTTTATTTCTTTCTCTTGTCTGATTGCTCTAGCTAGAACTTCCAGTAATGCCAGTAATGTGTGGAGTAACAGTGGTAAAAGTGGACATCCTTCTCCTGTTCCAGGTCTTAGAGGAAAGGCTTTCCATTTTTTCCAATTCAGTATGGTACTAGTTGTGGCTTTCTCCCATATATGGTTTTTGTTAAGTTGAGGTGAGTTCCATCGATACCTAGTTTTATTGAGACTTTTTATTATTAAAGGATGTTGAATTTGATTGAATGAATTTCAGCATCAATTGAAAGGATCATATGGGTTTTGTTCTTTGTTCTGTTGATATATCTATCACATTGGTTGATTTGCATATATTGAACCATTCTTGCATCCCTGGGATGAATCCCACTTGATTATGGTGATTACTCTTTCTGATGCATTGTTGAATTCAGTTGGCTAGTATTTTATTGAGATTTTTACATCTATTTTCATCAGAGATATTAGCCTATTATTCTCTTTTTGTTGTGTCTTTTTCTGGGTTTTGCATCACAGTGATACTGGCCTTATAAAAGGAATTTGGATGTATTCCTTCTTCCTCAATTGTTTCAAACAGTTTGAGTAGGACAGGTATCAGTTCTTCTTTGAATATGTGGTAGAATTTGGCAGTAAAGCTATTGGGCCCTGAGCTTTTCTTTAATGGGAGATGTGTCATTACTGCTTCAATCTTGTTACTTATTATTGGTCTATTCAGGTTTTGAAGTTCTCCTGGTTCAATCTTGGTAGCTTGTATGTGTATAGGAATTTACATGTTTCTTCTGTGTTTTTCAATTTACTGGTATATAGCTCCTCATAGTAGTCTCCATGATCTTTTGAATGTCTTAGTATCACTTGTACTGTCCCCTTTTTCTATCAGATTTTATTTATTTTCATCTCTTTTTTTTTTAGTCTGACTAAATGTCAATTTTCTTTTTTAAAAAATTTCATTTTGTTGATCTTTTTTCATTTTTTGCTTCAATTTCATTTATTTCTGCTCTAATTTTTACTAGCTCTTTTCTTCTATTAACTTCGGGATTTGTTGGCTCTTGCTTTACTGCTTTAAAAGGCTTGGTTAGGTTGTTCATTTGGAACTTTTATACTTTTTGGATGTAGGATCCTATTGCTCTAAACTTTTTATATCCCATATGTTTGGGTATATTGTGTCTTCATTTTTATTTGTTTGAAAAAATCTTTTGATTTTCTTCTTAATCTCCTCATTGGCCCACTGGTAATTTGGGAGTATATTAATTTCCATATGTAGGTATATTTTCCACAGTTCTTTTTCTTGTTGATTTCTGATTTTATTCTCTTATGTTCAGAGAAAATACTTGATATAATTTCAATTTTTTATGACTTGTTTTGTGGCCTAACATATGGTTTGGTTTTTTTTGTTTTTGTTTTTGTTTTTGTTTTTTTTTAGAGCAATACATGAGGTGAAGAGAAGAATGAGTATTTTGCAACTGTTGAAGGAAACATTCTGTAAATAAATATTAAGACCATTTGGTCTATAGTGAAGATTAAATCCAGTGTTTCTTTGTTGATTTTCTGTCTGGATAATCTGTCCAATGCTAAAGCACAGTGCTGCAGCATGTACTAGAATTGTACTGGGGTTTCTCTCTTTAGCTCTGATACTGTTTGCTTTATATATTTGAGTGCTTCAATGTTGGGGGCATAAATAGTTAGAATTGTTATATCCTCTTGCTGTATTGACCATTTTGTTATTGTAAAGTAATCTCCTTTGTCTCCTTTTACAGTTTTTGTCTTGAGATCTGTTTTATCTGAAGTAAGCATAGCTACTCCTCTTTTCTTTTTTCTGTTTAAATGGAGTATCTTTTTTGATACCTTTATTTTCACTCTATGTGAATCTTTATAGGTGAAATGAGTTTCTTAATGTTTGGTCTTTTTAAAATCCATTCAGTCATTCTATGTCTTTTAATTTAGTTCATTTACATTCAATGATATTACCAATAGGTAATGATTTACTGCTGCCACGTTACTTGATTTCTGGTTACTTTGTTGTTCTCTCTTTCTTCTTTCCTTCTAATCTTCATTTGTGTAAAAGTGATTTATCTAGTAATATGTTTTAATTTCTTGATTTTCATTTTATTGTGCATCTGCTGTAGGTTTTTTGAGTTAAGGTTACATGAGGCTTGCAAAAAACATCTTATTACCACCTTCACTTTTTAATGTTTTGTTGTTTCTATTTATATCTTGTCATACTATCTATCTCTTAAAAAGTTGTTCTGATTTTTTTTTTTTTTTTAGACAGAGTATCAATTTGTCATGCTGGGTAGAGTGCCGTGGTGTCAGAGCTCACAGCACCCTCAAACTCTTGGGCTTAAGTGATTCTCTTGCCTCAGCCTCCCCAAGTAGCTGGGACTACAGATGCCCACCACAACACCTGGCTATTTTTTTTTTTTAATTGCAATAGTCATTGTTTTAGCTGTCCCAGGCTGGATTCGAACACACCAGCCAGGGTGTATGTGGCCAGCACCCTACCTACTGAGCTATGGGCATTGCCCCTGATTATTATTTTTGATACGTTTAATTTTTCAGTCTTTTTTCTCGAGATATAAATGGTTTACACACCACAATTACAGTATTAGAGTATTCTGTATTTATCTGTGTACTTACTGTTACAAGTGAGTCTTTACTTTTGGATAACTTCTTATTGTTCATTGACATCTTTTCTTTCAGATTAAAAAATTCATATTGGCATTTCTTTTAAGACAGGTCTGTTGTTGAGGAAATCCCTCACCTTTGTCTGGGATCATCTTTCTATATCTCCTTTGTGTCTAAAGAATATTTTTGTAGCATATTATATTCTACAGTTAAAAATTTTTTTCCTTTTGAATTTGTCATGTAACTTTGCTGGACTTTGAGATTTACACTGAGAAGTTTGCTGCCAGACATATTGGAGCTTCTTGATATGTTCTGTTTTTCCTTTCTTCTCTTGCTGCAGTAAGGATCCTTTCTTTATCTGTGATCTTTGGGAGTGTGATTGTTAAATGCTTTGAATTACTCTTATTTGGATTAAATCTGCTGCTATTCTATGATCTTCTTATACCTTTCTCTGGGTTTGAAAAGTTCTCTGTTATTATTTTTTTTTAATAAACTTTCCACCCCATTCTCTCTTTTACCTACTCTTTAAGAACAATAACTCTTAGATCTGACATTCTGAGGTTATTTTCTAGATCTTGTAGGCGTGCTTCATTCTTTTTTATTCTTTTTTCCTTTTTCTCTTCTGACTGAGTATTTTCATATAGCCTTTCTTCAAGCTCACTTATTTTTTCTTCCATTTTATCAATTCTGCAGTTGAGAGACTCTGTTGCATTTTTCAGCTTGTCAATTGAACTTTTCACCTTTAGAATATCTGCTTGGTTTTTTTTTATTATTTCAATGTCTTGGTTAAATTTCTCTGATAGGCTTCTGAATTCTTTCACTGTGTTGTATTGAAGGTCATTGAGCTTCTTCAGAACAGCTATTTTGAATTTTCTGTCTGAAAGTTCACATATCTTCATCCCTCCAGGAGTGGTCGCCTGTGCTTTGTTTAGTTCTTTTGGTGAGGTCATGGTTTCCTGGATGTTGAAAGAACATTTATTGAGATCCTACTCAGTATCTCTGCCTAATGCTGTGACCTAGAATGTCAAAGGGTCAGTTTGACTCTAAGTTCTAACAGCCTATAATTCTCTAATTGGACATAATAGCATATCAGTAATACTAAGTCATCTTTGGTGCTTTTTCTTTCCTGCTTTTTGGGTGAAAAGTCACTTACGCTGAGTGTGATTTGTGGCATCATTTGTAATGTTATCAAAAATCCTAGAGCTTCTTTACCACTTTTTGGTAGCTAAAAACTCAATATTTCCATTAACAAATGCTTATTTTCCTAGAACATTACCTACTAATATCTCTGGATAAATAACATTTTAAATCCTACAACTTAATGTTTCTTATATAGGGAAGAATTTGAAATTATAATTATTAGTAAGTGATCAGTAATGATGCTACCTCATGGGGCTGCTGTGAGGAATAAAATGTCAATGCACATAAACAATGTGAGCAGTGCCTGACATTCAGTACATACTGAATGTTAACTATTATGGTTGTTGCTTTCCAGAGTGGTCCAAATAAACCACTGGCAGTTACCAAGAGTTGGTTTATTGAAGTATTATTCTCATATCAGAGTTAGAGACATGGAGCTAGAGATGGATAATAAATTGTTGCCAGAAACTTCCATTAATACCATCCATCTTGAGTTAATGAACCATGTGAAGCACTAACCTTACTTGAGGTAACCAAGTTACCTTCTTCTAGTGTCAACTTATGCAATCTCATGACAATTTAATCAAATGTGTTATAGAAATGATATAATTTTTTTTAAATACAATGTAAAGCTAACTAGAAGTGATTTAACTCTGTAGAAAAACCTTCCCTAGATGAAGTTCAGTCAATAAATCATATTTTTTAAACTTGCTAACCAAATGCTGACATTTCAAAAGACTAGATTGTATTATATCATGATGTATTTAGTCTTATCAATGTTCATATTTGTCATTCTGACATTCAAAATTCAGCAGAGAATTTTTGCAGATAGTATTATACTTTTAAAAATGATAAAAGCCAAAACAGCAAAAGCCAGAGTTATATTACATACTTTGGGCCAGATACTTGATTTCTCTGACAGTTATCTAAAAACAGGCATTATAATAATATTCCTGCATATTTTACAAAATTTGGGGTACAATTAAATAAAATAACATATGTGAAAGCCTGGTGCAAAATGTAAATTGTTCTACATATTATTGTTTTTATTTGTCTTGAAATATTAGAATGTCTATAAATAACAACTACAGAACTCAGGAATATGCATGCACATCCATGGGCAAAGTTTATATGTTTAATTTGAGTTCTTAGAAAGGAGATGCCCAACTATACAGGTAGTATGTGTTATAATTACCTTTCGTCTTTACACGTATTTTCTCTAATATACTAACTTTAAGTTAGGGGAAGGAGAGGGAATTAAAATTGTGGAAATTACAGTAGCATATTCTAACAGTATACTCACACAGTTTGAGGAAAGATTACTGACTGAAATTTAATCCCATAAGAATGAATTAGCAAAAATAAATGGCCTTAATTACTCTGCATCATTGACCCACCCTGAGAGACTTTAGGAGTACATTGCTGCTGAGAGCAAGGTATATCTCAAATCCCATCATACAAACTGGGTAATGAGCAGGATGAGCTACACAGCAGTTTTATAATTTGCCTAGTATGCAGCAACAGTGGCTAATTTTATAAAGAAAGTGAATTTTTCAGTAATAAGGAATAAAATCATTTATCTGGGTAAAGATATCCTGAGAGAAGAATTTCTTAAAGAGTATTGAAACAGAATACCTACAGCAGAGCGTACCAGTAAGACTGATGGGCCTGCTCTCAAATCAACAAATACATAAGGATATCAATAGGAGCCAGCCTTTGTTTATCTTTGGCTCAGGAAAGAGCAGGTGAACTGACCTAATCAAAACACAGATCAATGTATATTTTCTTCATATTCCTCATTACATATTGAAGAGATAAGAAATATTAAGGAATACTTGTATGTATGCTAGGGGACTGAATGGATTTCCCTTTTACATACTAGGTCAATGATTCTCCAACTTCAGTACGTGTAAGAATAGCCTAAATAATTTCTAATAAATTACTGGCCACAGTCACAATGCGATGTTAGGTTTTCAGATTTCCAAATTGACCTCCCTTAAGCATTGTATTGTTACCTCTGGGAGAGATACAAACTTCAACCACCTGGACCTGAAGAGCCATAGTCTAGACCAGCTATAGCTCTTTGAGCAATTCACCAATTTACAAGACCCAGGTCACCTTTTGCTCTATGCTTCTTGGATCAGCATTACCTTTAATAACCCTGAGTAATATTTCACACTCTCAGTTACTCAGGATTCTATAGGGTAAATTAACTGACAAGTGAAATGAAAATTGATTCTGATTTCCTTTTCATAGACAACTTTGTAAGTGTGCTAAGAAGTAAAACTGTTTTAAAGCCAATAATTTCAACGACTAGTCTTTGTGCAGCTGAAATTTTTTGCTGCCAATGTTGTATGATATAGGAATAACAGAATGAGAAACTAACAAGAGAGGAAGCAAGTGATTTCCAGGAGCTTTTGAAGATTTTATTTTTTAATATTCAGGGTTTCCTCTCAGTTTTCAGGTTCAGTGCTTTAAGATTTTAAAATGTAAAATGAGAAGAAAACCCTCACTGTTTCTTCAATCACAGTTCTTTGCTTCGATAAGATTGGCCATGCATTGGAACCTTAATTGAATATCCAAGTTATGACTGTTCGCTATTCCTTCCCCGAGGGAAATTGCTAAGTTACAGGTACACCCAGCCAAATGTACTGCTTACTTTGCAAGGGATATGGAAAATATATATCCAAAGAAAGAGTTACATCTGGTCCCGAGTATGGGAGTTATTGAATGGTAACTTCTGCTTTTAGCTGCAGGGGGCTTCCTTGCTACTGCTCTGTGGGAACCTACTTAGTCATCCTAAGACATATGCCTAAGACACATTACCCCATATGACAGATATACATCCCTTAAATGTTCGGTAGACTTTATTGCATGATTCTAAGGAGTGCCATTCATACAATAATGGGAATGTACCTCCTGGGAAGAGTGAACATGGCGGCCCTGAACCAAATATAATAATAATCACATTACTATTTTATTATATTAAAGGAGCTTGTTTTGTCCTAAAGGGATCAGAGACCATTTATATGATCATGATGCTGCTAATGATGAAACTAAACCAGAGATGATGGCTAAAATGTGTGAATATAAGCAATAGGCTAAGTATTCCACCCATATTATAAGTGGTAATTTTCTTGCCAAATGTTAAAAAAAAAAACAAATATCAAAGACCTTGTGGAACTTCTGCTAATAACTACAATGGGAGGAAATGAAATCGGGTTAAATTATTAGAAAGAGACAGTTTCATTAGTTTCATTGGATTTTTTTATCAAAAAGTGGACTATGGCATTACACACAAAAAAAATATGGGAGTAGATACTATAGTCTAATCTGTCAGCATTTTGACTTTGGAATTTCCTCTATTTGTGGATTTATAGTAGTATCAGGGTGAACATGTATGGGAAAGAATAGTTTTTCTCTTGTAAGTTTTGAAGATTTAAGATATTTACCCATAAACAATAGTTTTTTGGAAGATATGATAAACAAATGCAAATCAAAGTACTAGGTCTGGCACAGCAATGTTGTAAGCAAGCCTTCAAATCATACAGCAATTTGAAAGATGGCAAATTAAGTTAATAATGAATGTAAGTCTTTTAAAAGTCAGTGGTTACAAAAATATCCTTGACAATAATAATTTCTGCATTTGGCGAAACCCAGTGACCTCTAAGATTATCTTCAACTAATAATCGTATCTCTAGAAATTTATACAAGATCGTTTCCAACCTAGTAAAACAATCCTCAGTTTCCGATTTTTGGTTCCCCATCTCCACCCCTAATTGTAAAATTTGTCAGAGGTAAGTTCTACATATAAAAAGAACCTTTGTTCTCTATTCTTTTTATCCTTCAACAAAAACTAATTGGTTAATTTGTTTGTTTTTTTAATTCCTCATGATGTGACATTTTATACTACTTCCTTTTAAATAAAAGTTAGCCAAAGTACCTGTATTTAAATCCTTTCTCTTTATCACTCTTACATTGTTATATAATGCAGAGGCATTAAATAATTCACACAAGAGATCATTATATTTAAATATTGAGAACAATATAAAATGGAGTTACAATGAAAAATATTGGTGTGCTACCTTGATGATAGTGATTATGAATTCTGTTCCTGAAATAATGGTGTCTATTTTTAACTAAAAAATAAAAAACTATTTTACCAATACTTCCAGGCAAAAACTTGTACTAACACTACATCATTTTCAAAGGCCCCAGGACCTGAATAGTGTATTCCTGTATTACTCTGCAGAACCAATCACGTTTTAAGGGCTAACTAATCACTATAAAATCTGATGTCAGCCCAGAGTTCTAATGGGCAAATTAACAAAGAAATGGAGTTCAGATCAAACCCCAGCAGCCCTCTCGGGAATGGGAGGAAGTCAGAGTCAGATTTTCTTTCTTTATAACATTCCAGTTGAATCAACCTCCCTGAATGCAAGCCCTCAGCCTTCACTGGCGTGAATACACACACGTGATGTATTCAAGTGATGGTAAATGTTACCCTGGTGTTTTGAGAGTGATAAACCAGATTTTAGCTTCTAAGTTTCGCTCAAATGCTTTGAACACTGTACCCTGTCTTTTTTTTTTTTTTTTTTCTTGGCAAAGAAGAGGATAAATTGTTCTAGTTACCACACACTGAAAGACGAGATCTTTGTTAGAAATTTAGCTTTGAGATGTCCGTCTAGTTTTGCAGGCATATGGCCCTATTTTGAATGCATGGCTGTTGAGACGGTATCTGAGACAGGGGAGTGTCTCGTGAAGTATATAGGAGCCACGAATGAAAGGGGCTTGCTTAAACTGGACAACTGAAAACCATTCCAGAGGTGAGGGAGTAACAAAGCCCCGGAGAAGGAAAGTGCAAAGCCTTACCTGGAGCACTTTGGTCAAATTGTTAAACAGCGCCTGGCCGGCGCTCACTTTGTACTTCACGCCTCTGACTGTGCCATTTTTGCTTAAAATGTTGACTCTCCTTGTGCCAAAAGCTTTCTCGCTGGCGGCCCTTGCTAACGCCAGGAGGCTGTCCTGGTCGCTGTCGCGCTCATCCCCTTCCGACCCCAGGTGGCCGTTCTGCGGCCCATCAGCGTCGCTCAGCCCGTCCAGCCCGCAGACGCTGGCGCCCTCCGAGTCCAGGGAGCCCGGCGCTCGCCCGTCCTCGTACACTTCCTTCAGAACCCGCCCGCTGTGAGACGACGCGATGCGGAAGCGGACCCGGCGCGGCCTGTCGCTTTGCGGCTTCATCTCCCTTTTGAGCATGACCAGTTCCACCCACATGAACGGCTCCCCTTGTCCCGGCTCTGCCGTCCTTGCACTTTCTCCACCTTGCAGTGTCAGCAGCAGCCCTCCTGCGAAACTCACATGGAAAACAAAGAAGGCACCTCAGGACGCACAGCGCGTCTCTGCTGTTAATAATGGATGTGTGTGCGCGTGCTATGGTTACCTTTAAACTAAAACCTGCAACACAACCCCAGCCTTTAAATATTAACACGGTCACGGTGGAGTCTTCAACAGGACAAGTGCAAGAAAGTGGCGTGCAAGGAGAAGAAAATAAAAGATAGACTGTGCAGCCAGTGGTGAGTGTTGAAAAGGGTCTGGGCAGCAGACACGTCCCCGGACTACTGGTCCAGAGAAGAGGGCAGAGATCACAGGTGTATCAGGGGTGTAGGTTAGGCGGAGCCACAGAGCCTGCCCCACAGCTATTTCTTTTACTTTCACCCAGTGATCTTGCCAAGGGGCAGTGGGCTTGCTGCATGCCTGCAGAGAGCCATCCATATCAGCTCTCATCACATCATTGGTGAGACTTTATCTGCATGACATTAAGATGAATTGACAGCTCAACATCTTCGTGTTCAGGTAGTTCTGCTAAAGAATAGCTTTTAGCAGACTTTGGAAGGAGAAAGATTTTGCTTTGCTGCTTTCTCCTTTCTGCTTCTAGAAAAACAATTGTTCTCTTTGACAGAGGGAAGGTTTTGGAAACAAAACATATGGAACAGTGACAAGGAATGGAAAATCCTCCAGTCCAGCCAGATCAGCCAAAGTAATCCAGCTGATCAGCATCGATAAATATTATGTCCAAATCACCCATGCGTAGAGAAGGGCGCTCAGTGTACTATCACTTTGGCAAGCGCCCGAGGAACCTGCAGACAGGTCATCCTGAGACGTGCACAGTGAGCACCCCAAGCCAGCTGCACTGCCAGAGGGAGGAAGAGCATCTGAATCACACAGTGCGCTTCCAGTTGTTAATGTTTGTCATTTTTATCTGGTTACAAACCTAATTTATATTTATTTTAGAGCATTTGGAAAATATCCAATGACACAAAGTTGTAAATCAAACTCATTAATATTCTCACTGGAGAAATTAATAACTTTGTGTATTGTGTGTTTGCTTCCTCTGTGTAAGGCAGAGATGCTTCCATGCTCATAAGACTATATCAACTAGCTTTTGCATGAAAGCGAAATGAGACCAAGGGCCTGGCTTTTGCCAATGGGATCTGAGCAAAAGTAATGAGTCATTTATGGACAAACGCAGCTGAGGCGGTGTTCTGTGGGAGCTGTTCCTCTTCCTCCCCATCTGCTAGCTGGAGGACCCCAGAGCACTATGATGATTATTATTATTATTATTATTATTTATTGTTGGGGATTCATTGAGGGTACAATAAGCCAGGTTACACTGATTGCATTTGTTAGGTAAAGTCCCTCTTGCAATCGTGTCTTGCCACAAGAAGGTGTGGCACACACCAAGGCCCCACCCCCTCCCTCCTTTCCTCTCTCTGCTCTTCCTTTCCCCACCCCTCCCGCCTTCTCTCTCTCTCTGCTCTCCCCTTCCCCCGCTGTGTCCTTAATTGTCATTAATTGTCCTCATATCAAAATTGAGTACATAGGATTCATGCTTCTCCATTCTTGTGATGCTTTACTAAGAATAATGTCTTCCACTTCCATCCAGGTTAATACAAAGGCTGTAAAGTCTCCATTTTTTTTAATAGCTGAATAGTATTCCATGGTACACATATACCACAGCTTGTGAATCCATTCCTGGGTTGATGGGCATTTAAGCTGTTTCTACATTTTGGCGATTGTAAATTGAGCTGCAATTTTAAAGTCCCCACCTGTTGGAATTTTGAACTGCTACAAAATTGGGTACCCAAAGGTTACAAGAATTTTCAGTCCTCAAAGATCTGAAAAAATACAGTAGAATTCCTGAGGAACAGAGTGGAACAAGAAGAAGAAAGGATTTCTGACATGGAAAACACAGCTTTTGAACGCTCCCAAACTCTCAAAGAGGAAGATAAATGGAGAGCAAAAATGGATCATTCTCATAGAGAACTCTGGGATAATTCAAAGAAGGCTATATCCGCCGCATTGGAATCCCTGAAAGCAATGAAGTAGCTTTGCAAGGAACAGAGGCCCTTCTCCATGAAATTATGAAAGAGAATTTTCCAGACATGCCAAGAGATTCTGAAGCATACAGTTTCAGAACCCCAGCATGACTCAACCTGAATAAGACATTCAAGGAGAAAATTATGAAAGCAGCCAAACATAAGAAAACCATTACCTACAAAGGGCAGAATGTTAGAACGCCTGCAGATCTTTCTGCTGAAATCTTTCAAGCCAGAAGAGGGTGGTCATCGAATTCTAATCTCCTAAAGCAAAATAACGTTCAATCCAGCATCCTGTATCCAGCTAACCTGAGTTTCAATTATGATGGAGAAATGAAATACTTGAATGACATTCATCTGTTGAAGAAATTTGCCATACCCAAACCAGCTCTTCAGGATATTCTCAGACCTATCCTCCATAATGACCAGCCCAATCCTCTACTGCAAAAGTAAACTCAGGGTGATAGGATTAAAGATGGCGGTCGAGTAACAGCTTCCCTGCAACTGGGCACAGCGAGTCTGGGGAGACAGGACTCCAGGCATCTCTGGCCGGTGTGATCTGCCTATAATCATCCCTTTGAGGATATAGGGAGCCAACAAAAGACTTCTG
>CAUYPK010104629.1:0-26483 GCA_963574355.1 Loris lydekkerianus | reverse complement strand
ATATATATATATATTTCTCTATATATATATATATATATATTTTTGTTGTGTTTGTGTTTTTGCAGTTTTTGGCGGTGGCCGGGGCTGGGTTTGAACCTCCCGTGTATATATAGGGCCGGGGCCCTACTCCTTTGAGCCACAGGCACCTCCCTGTTAAGTATTTTGGTGTGAAATTTCCTGAGCTCCTTTACTATCTATGGTACCAGACAGGCTGCCTCACTTTTACTCAGTACTGTTTGTGAGATTCTCCCACATTGTTTTGTATAGTTGGGGTTGGACCATTGTCTCTGCCTTAAAGTATTTCACAGTTTAGCTTTTCTACAGGTGATGGACCTTTGGGTGGTTCCAGTTTTTGGCTTTTATGAATGGTTCTATGAGGAACATGTGGGCACATTACTGCCAGGCAAATACCCAAAAGAATGCTTTAAGTATATTTTTAATAGTTTTTACAATTGCTGTCAATTTCTCCTTTGAATGCAATTAGGACTAGTAACCACCTTTGGACTTAACTCACACATCTATATCCAGGATGAGGAGGCCTCTTCCCCACCCAACTTTTGAATTAAGTTCTAACATCAGTTGTTTTTTTTTTCTTTTTTTCTAAGAATCTGTTTTTACACTCATTTATTCCTTTACCAACTACCTATATCAAAACATTTTTAAATATCTTTAGAATTTTGGCTTGTTTTTTTCCTTTGCTGCACATCTCTCTCTTTCTCTCCCTTTTTTCGTCCCTCCCTTCCTCTTTCTCTTTCTCCCTCCTTACCTCCCCCCTCCTCTAGTATTTCTTTTGAAATGAAAAACACTCCTGGAACTGTTGAATGTGTTTTGCAGATATTGAGGCAAAGGTTTGCCACCCAAATTGCCTTAGAATGGTACAGGCTTATCCAGCACTAATTCTTAATGTTGCCAAGGAGAAAGAAGTAAATAAAGGGCACTTAAAAAAAATGAAAATATGCTTTATTTTGCTCTGATTACACCCAAGCCAGTAGGTTGACACTAGTAATTTCCTTTTGTCTCCAAATTCAGCAAATCTAATTATTCTACAAACTGGATGGAGCAAATATAGCCTGAAATTGGGCAAATGACTTCCACACTCCTTAGATGCTCTTATTATGCCGGGAGAACAATGAACAGATAATGTCATCTATGGCAGCACTTTTCACTAACAGGCAAAACAATTACCTGGGGATCTGTTTAACATGCATATGCAAATCCAGCAGCTCCTGATGGGCTGGAGATTTCAGCTTTTCAGCTCCTAGGCCCAGGGACAGGGGGATGCTGCTGCTGAGGAACCACACTGTGAGTAGCAAGGCTTCAGAGCACAGCTCTGTTCTTGGGGATTGTGTGCAATATTTGTCCATTGCCCTGAAAATAGCCCTGCCCAAGTTCCTTGCTGGGCTTGTCCTCTCACAGCCAGCAGAAGGACCAGGCTATGTGCAGTCTGCTCTGGAGCTGGAGTGTTGGGTTTCTTTTAACCTTATGTGGCAACTTCTTTCAAACCCCACCCCACACCATCTCCCTGCAATCACATCAAACACCTGAAGAGAAACCACTGCGCTCTTCAAACACACGCCAAACTCAACATACATACACACACACACACACACACACACACACACTCAGGTACTGAGGTAAAAAGAAAGGAGTGGGGTGGGGCAGGCATGAAACCAGCCTTCTCTCCTGGCTTCAGTATTGCTACTTCCTCATGCATTCCAGAGACACTGGGTATCTGTGTCAACATCCCCAGCCCCGCCACTGCAGCACACACCGGCTGCTGCCCAGCTGCGGCTGCCCCTCTCTCTGCTATCCCCTGCATGGGCTGGGAGTGCCAGGGAAGTAACAATTCCAAGTCCAGTCCCAGGAGCAGCCCTCAACCCATGTCTGGTGGACCCTGGTGAACAAGTACCCCAGTTCTCTGCCCTCACATGGGGTAACTGAGACAGGTGTCCTGCACTGGTCTCCCAGAATCACCCCAGTGGTAACTGGGTTGCTAAACACCCTGAATTAGCCACCTTCCCACCCTGTCTCACTTCCCCATTCTCCTGTGTTTCCTGGGATCACATCCCAAATAAACTGCTTGCTTTCTAATCTGTGCAATGTGTGCCTCCGAGTTACCTTCTGGAGGAACCCAAACAAAGGCAAATAAGACTAACAGTCAGGAAGTGCTTTTGTGCATTTTAATCTCACTAAAAAAGCAAGATGGGGTGGCACCTGTGGCTTAGTGGGTAGGGCACCGGCCCCATATACCGAGAGTGGTGGGTTCGAACCCAGCCCCAGCCAAACCGCAACAACAAAAAAAACACCCTGGTGTTGTGGTGGGCACCTGTAGTCCCAGCTACTCGGGAGGCTGAGGCAGGAGAATCACCTAAGCCCAAGAGCTGCTGGAGGTTGCTGTGAGCTGTGACGCTACTGCACTCACCCAAGGGCAACAAAGTGAGACTCTTGTCTCTTAAAAAAAAAAAAAAGCCATATAGCATTTCTTCTAAGGGGGCTTCGGCAGTACCTAGATCAGTGGTTCTCAACCTTCCTAATGCCATGACCCTTCAATACAGTTCCTCATGTTGTGGTGACCCCCAACCATAAAACCTTTTTTTTTTTCTTTTTCTTTTTTGAGACAGAGCCTAAAGCTGTCACCCTGGGTAGAGTGCTGTGGCATCACAGCTCACAGCAACCTCCAACTCTTGGGCTCAAGCGATTCTCCTGCCTCCGCCTCCCAAGTAACTGGGACTACAGGCGCCTGCCACAATGCTCAGCTATTTTTTGGTTGCAGCCATCATTGTTGTTTGGTGGGCCCGGGTTGGATTCGAACCCGCCAGCTCAGGTGTATGTGGCTGGCGCCTTAGCTGCTTGAGCCACAGGAGCCAAGCCCATAAAATCATTTTTGTTGCTACTTCATAACTAATTTTGGTACTGTTATGAATTGTAATGTAAATATCTGATATGCAGGATGTATTTTGATTGTTACAGAGGAATCTCAACCCACAGGTTGAGAACCACTGATCTAGATATTTTCTTGGTTGACACTAGGCATTCAAATGGCTGGAAAAAAGCCTGATGCTGGAGAGAATTCATCCATGTTCCTGGGCTGTTTGGGGATTCTGTAAACAGAGCTGATTTTCTGAACTCTAGTCAAGCTGGTTCTAATCTTTCTGACCTCTGCTTAGGAGATGTATCTCTGAGTTCTGCCTCAGCCTTGTCCACATCTCGGGGCTTCTGCAATTCACATCTTGACTGCACCCTACTTTTGTGCTCCTTTCCATAGGCCTCCCTCCCGGAGTTACTCTATGGTGGGCTCTCTGCCTAGCCCCTTGGGATGAGGTGCCCTTCTTGGACCTTTATGAAGCAGAGGCCCCCAACATTCACTCTCAAGGAATGTTGAGAGTGAACATTCCTTTTCTTTTAACCTGATGTGACAACTTTTTTCAAAGCCCAGCCCCACACAGTCTCCCTGCAATCACATCAAACACCTGAAGAGAAACCACTGAACTCAAATACACGTCAAACCAACACTCTCTCCCCCTCACCCCCCGGTACTGATGAGAAGAGTACCCACACCTATTTCTAAATTTTGCTTCAGTGGTCACTGCTCCTCCTAGCCACATCCTTAGCTTTCCCCATCCTCTTGCCTTCTTCCCCGGACTGGAGTGGAAGAGTGCATTTAAGAAGATATTAGGAGGGTGGTGCTTGTGGCTCAAAGGAGTAGGGCCAGCCCCATATACTGGAGTGGTGGGTTCAAACTCAGCCCTGGCCAAAAACTGCAAAAAAAAAAAAAAAAAAAATCAGGGCTGCCTGGGCCCCAGTTGGGCTTCTTAGTCCTGTATGTTCAGAAGTGTGATGGGGTTCGGCACCTGTGGCTCAAGTGGCTAAAGTGCTAGCCACATACACCAGAGCTGGCGGGTTCGAATCCAGCTCAGGCCTGCCAAACAACAAGGACAACTGCAACCAAAAAAAAAAAAAATGGCCGGGCGTTGTGTCGGGCACCTGTGGTCCCAGCTACTTGGGAGGCTGAGGCAAGAGAATCGCTTAAGCCCAGGAGTGTGAGCTCTGATGCCACGGCACTCTACCCAGGAGGACAGCTTGAGGCTCTGTCTTAAAAGAAAAAAAAAAACATAAGTGTGATGGGACCCAGCCCTTTTCCCTCAAGACTTCATATTCTAAATTCCCCTTTTGATGGTTCCTCTCGTGTTTGGAACCCACAACAGGCAGGGTGGCCGGATTTGTTGCACTGGACTGGATTTCTCAGTTTTGCCCTACTTTTGCTAGGGTGTGCTACCTACCAGGCTAAACTTCTATCTTTCTGTTTGGGCTTTTTTGGGATCCTAATTAGAGACCCTTGGTACATGCTAGCTGTATCAACTAGGCTAGCTTTAATGTAAGCATTGTTAAAACATCACGGGTGAATCAACACTTATAAATCTGTAGCCTTTGTATATACCAACAATAGTCAAGCTGAAAAAACAGTCAAGGGCTCTATTCCGTTCACAGTAGTGCCAAAGAAGATGAAAAATTTGGGAGTTTACCTAACAGGACGTGAAAGATCTCTACAAAGAGAACTACGAGGGTGGTGTCTGTGGCTCAAAGGAGTAGGGTGCCAGCCCCATATGTCGGAACTGGTGGGTTCAAACCTAGCCCCGGCCAGAAACTGCAAAAAAATAAAAATAAAATAAAAAACTTAAGACTTCTTTTTAAAAAAAGAGAACTACGAAACTAAGAAAAGAAATAGCTGAAGATGTTAACAAATGGAAAAACATACCATGCTCATGGCTGGGAAGAATCAACATTGTTAAAATGTCCATACTACCCAAAGCAATATAGAATTTTAATGCAATCCCTATTAAAGCTCCACGGTTACACTTCAAAGACCTTGAAAAAAATAATACTTCATTTTATGTGGAATCAGAAAAAACCTTAAATAGCCAAGACATTACTCAGAAATAAAAACAAAGCAGGAGGAATCACGCTACTGGACCTCAGACTATACTGTAAATCAATAGTGATCAAAACAGCATGGTACTGGCACAAAAACAGAGGTAGAGGTATGGAACAGAATAGAGAACCAAGAGATGAACCCAGCTACTTACTGTTACTTGATCTTTGACAAGCCAATTAAAAACATTCAGTGAGGAAAAGATTCCCTATTTAACAAATGGTGCTGGGTGAACTGGCTGGCAACCTGTAGAAGACTGAAACTGGACCCACACCTTTCACCATTAACTAAGATAGACTCACTGGATTAAAGATTTAAATTTAAGGCATGAAACTATAAAAATACTAGAAGAGGGTGCAGGGAAAACTTGAAGAAATCGGTCTGGGCAAATATTTTATGAGGAAGACCCCCCCCCCTGCAGCAATTGAAGCAGCATCAAAAATACACTACTGGGACCTGATCAAATTAAAAAGCTTCTGCACAGCCAAGAACACAGTAAGTAAAGCAAGCAGACAGCCCTCAGAATGGGAGAAGATATTTGCGGATTATGTCTCCAACAAAGGTTTAATAACCAGAATCCATAGAGAACTCAAACGTATTAGCAAGAAAAGAACAAGTGATCTCAAATCAATGTAGGCAAGGGACTTGAAGAGAAACTTCTCTGAAGAAGACAGGCGCACGGCCTACAGACATATGAAAAAATGCTCATCATCCTTAATCATCAGAGAAATGCAAATCAAAACTACTTTGAGATATCATCTAACTCCAGCGAGAGTAGCCTATATCACAAAATCTCAAGACCAGAGATGTTGGCGTGGATGTGGAGGAAAGGGAACACTTCTGCACTGCTGGTGGGAATGCACACTAATACGTTCCTTTTGGAAAGATGTTTGGAGAATACTTAGGGATCTAAAAGTAGACCTGCCAATTGATCCTACAATTATTCTACTAGGTATATATCCAGAAGACCAAAAATCACATTATAACAAAGATATTTGTACCAGAATGTTTATTGCAGCCTAATTCATAATTGCTAAATCATGGAAGAAGCCCAAGTGCCCATTGACCCATGAATGGATTAATAAATAGTGGTATATGTACACCATGGAATATTATGCAGCCTTAAAGAAGATGGAGACTTTATGTCTTTCATGTTTACATGGATGGAGCTGGAACATGTTCTTCTTAGTAAAGTATCTCAAGAATGGAAGAAAAAGTATCCAATGTACTCAGCCCTACTATGAAACTAATTTATAGCTTTCTTATGAAAGCTATAACCCAAGATTATAGCCAAGAAGATGTAACCCAATTATAGCCCAAGAAGAAGGGGAAAGGAGAGAGGGAGGGGAGGGGATGAGGGAGAATGGGTAGAGAGAGGTTAATTGGTGGAACCATACCTATGGTGCATCTTACAAGGGTGCATGTGAAATTTACTAGGTGTAGAGTATGAATGTCTTAACTGGATAAAGCTGTGAAGGCTATGTTAACCAGTTTGAGGAAAATATTTCAAATTGTGCGTGGAACCAGCACATTGTACCCCATGATTGCATTAATGTACACAGCTATGATTTATTAAAAATAAAAAAATCAAGGGTGGACTTTCTTAGTCAGTTCGCACTTCTAGACCAAAATACTATAGAATGGGTGGCTTAACCAACAGAGATTTATTCATCACAGTTCTGGAGGCTGGGAAGAATAAGATCAAGGTGCCAGCATGGTCAGTGCCTGGTGAGGGCCCGCTTCCTGGCTTGCAAATAGCCACCTTCTTGTTGTGTCTTCACTTGACCGAGAGAGAGAGGAAAAGAGACAGAGAAAGAAATTTTTCTCTTTTCTACTTCTTGTGAAGCTACAGTCCTTTTGGAGTAGGGCCCCACCCTTATGATCTCATTTAAGATTAATTACGTCATAAGACATTATCTCCAGATATGGTCACACTGGGAGTTGGGCTTCAATATATGGCTTGGGGAGGGGCACAATTTGGTCCATAGCAATAGCTGTACTCAGCTCCACTCCTTCCCCCAGCATCACACCTGTTCTGGCTGAAGCTTGAAATTCCACAATTAGAGATTCATTTCCTTGCTTTAAAGTATGTTCATTGAGCACAGAAGCTGTTCAATGTGCCTCCAGGTGAGGTCTTTTCCTGAGAGCAGATGGAGAGGGTTCAAAAGAATGTGAAATCATCAGGCACCTGCAAGTTGGGAATTGGCCCCACCTGGAGTACAGAAAGGGTATGAAAGAGGGAGTTGGTTTTCTCCAAACAAAGTCGCCTTGTTCACTTCACCAAGGCCTGTCCTCATCCTCAGAGTTATTTTCTTATCAGTTCCTGAAAAATAGTGCTTAAAATAAAAGAATTGAGTCATTCATCTTTCTTTCTCGGATCTGTGAACTATTTGAAAGACCTTGCCTTTTGAAGAGTAGTCTTACTGTACAAAGGAAGAGGTAAAAGTGTAACATCTCATTGATTTATCCAGCCTTGTATCAACACCAACTCTATTAGCCAGCAAGTTAAGTGTTTGTAGTAATGATTCTTATGATTCTTATGTCCTGCTGGAGGCTGAAGCACTTTTTGAAGTGTCACAGATGAATTATGTACGGGGTAATTTTCATATTAGCTGTGATTTTTATAAAGTCTTGGTTACTTTTTGCTAGTAAGAGGTAGTCCTTTAGTAACCGTAATATTTTCACCTCCATACTTCATCTTTTCACCCTGCTAGCATCAAAATGGTATCTGAAGTAAAGTGAGCCACCTCCTGTTCTTGCTGGGATCAGCTGTTTGTGCTGATTAGCTGCTCAGGCGATCAGATCAGGAACCTGGCTCTGACTCCTATGTGGTCATTAGTCTTAGGGTGACTCGCTGAGGGTGGGGCAGTGCTTTTCAGTATCTACTGGGGAAAGTGCACATGGAATTCCATCCCCTTTGGACCTGTACTCTCCATGGTGTTGGCTGGAGGAACTCATCCCTGGCCCTGCATCAGCTTTTATTTTATTTTATTATTATTATTTTGAGACAAGAGTCTCACTTTGTCAACTGCTGTTGAGTGCTGTCGTGTCATAGCTCACAGCTACCTCAAACTTTTGGGCTCAAGCAATTCTCTTGCCTCAGCCTCCCAAGTAGCTGGGACTACAGGAGCCTGCTACAATGCCTATTTTTAGAGCCAGGGTCTTGATCTGGCTCAGGCTGGTCTCGAACCCGTGAGCTCAAGCAATCCACCCACCTTGGCCTTCCAGAGTGCTAGGATTACAGGCATGAGCCACTGCACCCAGCCTGCATCAGCTTTTTAAAAAAAGCATAAAGGGTGTATTCATTAATACCATCTAATATATGACATAGTATATATAACTTTGTGATCTTTATTTCCCTTTGGATTCATTTTAAGCATCTAAATAAATCACTATATCATGCTTAATATAAAAGAAAAACGCATAAAGCTAAGTACCATCCTGAATTTGGTGATTATCCATCTCATACATTTCTTTATGTTACACTTTTTCTATACAGGAATATGTCTAAACAAAGGGAGTGCTGCTTGAATGTTTTTAAAGTTATATGATTAGTATCTTTTTTATTATCATATTCTGCAACTTCTCTTCCAACATTATTTTTTTGGGGATTCACTCTCACTGCTGCATGTAGCGTAGCTCATTTCTTTTCCTTTGGTTTACTCCCAGATTACCCAGAGAAAAACTGAACTCACGTTTGTCAGGATAGAGGGAGAGTGGGAATTACACACGCACACACTCTCGCTCATAATTATTTGATCTGGAACAAACCTCAAGATAGTCGTTTAAGTAAACGTGAATGAAGCCAGTAATTCACTTAGATTTTTGCCACCTACTTTGGAAATTGTTTTATAAGGCTTTAGTTCTTCTATATGTTCATAGCCCACAAAATTGGTTCTGGGAATAATCTTTTTATGCTTTTCCTACAAGGAGTTGCAAAGTTGAGTTTGGGTTTATTTGCATTAACTTTTCTTCCTCTGGGTTTTCAGATATTGTCATTTCTATTACTCTTTTTCCCTTTTCACTCAGCATAGATTTTCCCTCTTTGCCCACTAGTATGTCTAGCTCCTTCAAAATCTCTTTATTCAAGGGCTAGGTGTGGTGGCTCACACCTGTAATCCTAGCACTCTGGGAAGCTGAGGCGGTTGGATTACTTGAGCTCACTGGTTCGAGACCCGCCTGAGCCAGAGTGAGCCCTCATCACATTAAAAATAGCATTGTGGTGCGTGCCTATAGTCCCAGCTACTCGGGAGGCTGAGTCGAGAGAATCACTTGAGCCCAAGAATTGGAGGTTGCTGTGAGCTGTGACGCCATAGTACTCTACCAAGGGTGACAAAGTGAGACTCTGTCTCAAAAAAAAAAAAAAAAAAAAACTTCGTTCATCCACGCATTCTTTCAACACATATCTAGTAAAGTCTTTATTGTGTGCCAGCCATTCTTCCAGTCACTGAGGACTCTAGTAAACAGATAAAACCCCTCTGCTTTCAACAAAGCTTATCTTCTAGTGGGCATAGCAGGCAACATTTGAGAAAACTATACAGAGTGCTAGGTGGTAATTAGTGCTATCTATGGAGGAAAATGAATAGGGGAAGAGTCACAGGGAGTATCGAGGGGTTGCAATTTTACATAGCATTTCTCTAGGCCAAGGTTTGGCAAACTGGCCTGCGGCCCTCCATCTGCTTCTGTTAGTAAAGTTTTATTAGAACACAGCCATGCTCCTTCATGTACAGATTTTCTGTGGCTGCTTTTGTACTATGACAGCAGACTTCAGTAGTTGCAATAGAGACCATTTAGACTGCAAAGCCTAAAATATTTATTATTTAGCCTTTTACAGAGAATATTTACTGCTTGATCTTTGGAGAAGAAACGTAGATTTGTATGTAATACCTTTTTTTTTTTTTGAGACGGTCTCACTATGTTGCCCTGTGTAGAGAGTGCTGTGGCATCACAGCTCACAGCAACCTCAAACTCTTGGGCTTAAGTGATTCTCTTGCCTCAGCCTCCCAGGTAGTTGAGACTACAGGCGCCTGCCAAAACACTTGGCCATTTTTTGTTGCAGTTGTTGTTCAGCCCCAGGCTGGGTTCAAACCCGGCACTCTCGGTGTATGTGGACGGCGCTGTAACCACTGTGGTACAGGCGCAGAGCCTATGTGATACCTTTTTAGACTTAACCTCCATGTTGTGCTTTTCAGCTTCCAAAGCACTGTCATAAACACTGTCTCATCAAGTGTTGCTGTAGTGTTAGGAGGTAAGTCTCTGTACCATTGTTTTACAGGTGACTGAACTGAGGCTGGTGTAACTGAAGAGGTTAGTGTAGTTGACCGGGGTTGCTGACCGTGTAAAGAGGTGGTGTTTAACTCTGAAAGCCTCTGCTTCTTCCAGCCTCATCTCCTACTCTCCGGGGATGTATATAACCCAGGGTTTGAGCAGGAGGAGCTTCCTAGCACATGAAACACAGAAAGGCAATGGTGTGCAGGAATCTTCAATGCGGGCTCTGAAGGTGGGCCGCCCCAGTTCAAGTGCTGGCTCTGCCCCTTACCTCTGTGACCATGGGCATGTTGTTTGACCTTTCTGCGTTCCAGCTCAGTTTCCTTGTCTATAAAGCAGTCATATGCCTTCCAGGGATGGTGGTGCTCATCTGACTTTGCCTAAGGCAACGCTGATTTATGCCTGGTTTCTGCATAGTGCCCCATTTTCCTCTTGGGTACTCCTGTTTGGACGGGGAAGTCATGCCTACCCTAGGTAGGCTCCCTGCAGAGATTAAGTGAGGTAGTACGAATGAAGACGTTAAAATCATGCCCAACCATAGGAAGCATTTGCTAGACCTTGGCTGCCATTTCTTATCAATGCCATGCCAGCCTTTCATTTAATTCTCTCTGACCTGTCACTTGGTCCCATTTAGTCCAAACTGATTCCTCCCTGAAGCAATCTTGCTTGTCTGGGTTAACAGGCAACTGAGGATTGTCCTTGTACTTCCCAGTACCTCTGCCTGCGACACCCCCTGGCCTCTTTCAGCGGCTCATTGCTCAGATGTCATCTTCTGGTGATGTTTCCGCAGGCCAGCTCTAAAATTGCCACTTCCAACACACTTCGTGTCCACTTCCCTGCTTTATATTTCTACTTAATGCTTATTACTACCATACAGGTTTTACTGAGTTACTGATGTTTTTAATGTAGTTTTGTTTTGCCGTTACTTGGATAGAAAAAGCCCTCACAAAACGCGCTATGCCTATAAGAAGATGTATTGTTCTGTTTTTAAAAATAATGTATCTTAGGCCGGGCATGGTGGCTCATGCCTGTAATCCTAGCACTCTGGGAGGTTGAGACAGGTGGATCACCTGAGCTCACGAGTTCAAGACCAACCTGAGCCAGAGTGAGACCTGTCTCTAAAAATATCGGGCATTGTGGGTGCCTGTAGTCCTAGCTACTCAGGAGACTGAGGCAAGAGGATCACTTGAGCTACGATACCACGGAATTCTACCCAGGGTGACAAAGTAAGACTCCATGTAAAAAAAAAAAAAAAGTATATCTTTATCATTTAAACTTTGGAAATTATAAAAAAAATACAGTGAAATAAACAAATACAGTCCACCCACCGTCCCCGGGCCCCATAGTTGGCGTTTTTTTTTTTTTTTTTTCTTTTCTTTTTGCAGTTTTTGGCTGGGGTTGGGATTGAACCCACCACCTCCAGCATATGGTGCCTGCACCCTACTCCTTTGAGCCACAGGCGCCGCCCCCCCCAGTTGGCATTTTAATGTGTATCAAGCAATTTTACCCCAGCCCTAGCAGGAATGCATTGTCTAGTCCAGTCATATAACTTCAGCTAAACAGCTTACAAAGCAAATGACAATTTACTGTGTTCTCTAAGTACTATAATTTTGATTCCTTTAAGATAAACTTTTTCCTACATGTTTTCATCTGATGCTGATCTGAGAGAAAATATAAATGCACTGGTCTTGCCTAGTCCCATCTCTAGAAATAAAGGAAAAAAAAGGTACATGAGTTACTGTGTGAAAAGGAATGTTTTCCCGCTTGCTCTGGAGGTTTTCTGGCATTTTGGCTAAGCATTAGCTTGATTCCTGCCAAAATGGGCATCTTATTAGAAATTATGTGTGACATTCCTTTCCTTTGCTAGCTTTCCTTATAACATTCAGTGTCATTATTCCCTTATTGTTTGCTTTATGGCTCTTTTAACAACTTGACAATCTTTTATAGATTTATCCATTTACATTTTCATTTGTTTGAATGCCCCACTGGCACGAATGATCCAGAAGGGCACAATTGTACCTGTCTTGTTCAGCAATGTGCTCTTGGCACCTCACATAGTGCCTGGCACATGGTATTTACTCAATAAATATTTGTCGAATGGGAAGGTGCCCAAGCACCATCAATCACCCTTAGTGTAGTGGGGGTGCCACCAGGGCTAGGGTGGGGATGACCTGTGTGTAAGGTCCTCAGCTGCATGAGAATGAATCCCTGGAAGGTCGTTCTCCCCCAGGCCCCAAATTCCTGCAGCAAGTGACAGAGTCATTAATTCAACGCTCCAAGTTGGTTTAAGAGCAAAAGCCTTTTGAGATAGAAAGCTTAATAGGACCTTCATACTAAGGGGTGAAATGAGGACATTAGCTGCACTCCTGGGGCCAGTTGGGAGCAGGTGGGAAATGAGAGAGGGTACCAATGTGGGGGGCAGAAGAGGGGCTGGGTGCGGGGAGGGCTAAAGAGGGTAGAGTGCAGGAAGACGGCAGCAGGCCCATGGCAGACCGAATCTCTTCTAGATAAACACATTGAATTTCACCCACAGCAAATGTATGTGAAGCGATTTGCAGAGTGCCAGGCTCATAGAAGCCATCAATGCTGGACTGGGAACTAACAATTTTGAGTATGTTTTATAAGCCAAACTCTGTGCTGACCATTTTTTGTGTGTGTACAAACTGACTCAAGAATTTTAGGACACAAATAGAGTGATTACTTTTTATGGGTAAAGATTTCAAGGTACAGAGGCAGCACGTATCAGTGACTGCTTTCTCCTGCAACTTGTGATAGGCCAAAATTAAATATTGGCCATTATTGCCATGACTCAGAAATATCTCACTGCCTTCCTACACCTCCTTTTTTGTTATAGTAGCATATTTGTGAAAAGGTATAGACGATTTTGTCAGTAATTTGGCATTATTACAGTAGAATAACTAAATGTAGTCTGTAACACTTCTGGGAAGTGAGTTTTAAAAGCAGGTATTTTGGCAGGACGCAGTGGCTCATGCCTGCAATCCTAGCATTCTGGTGGATCACCTGAGCTCAAGAGATCGAGACCAGCCTGAGCAAGAGTGAGACGCCATCTCTACTAAAAATAGATGGTCGCCTGTAGTTCCAACTACCCGGGAGGCTAAGGCAAGAGGATCATTTGAACCCAAGAGTTTGAGATTGCTGTAAGTTATGACGCCATGGCACTCTACCCGGGGTGACAGAGCAGCTCTGTCTCAAAAGAAAATAACATATGTTTTGAGATATTGTACATTTTGTTTTGTTTTTTTTTTTGAGACAGAGTCTCACTGTGTCACCCTCTGTAGAGTGATGTAGTTTCACAGCTCACAGCAACCTCCAACTCTTGGGCTTAAGCGATTATCTTGCCTCAGCTTCCCAAGTAGCTGAGACTATAGGTGCCCACCACACTGCCCAGCTATATTTTGGTTACATTTGTCATTGTTGTTTACCTGGCCCAGGCGGGGTTTGAACCTGCCAGCTTTGGTGTATGTGGCCAGCACCCTAACCACTGAGCGACAGGCACCGAGCCTGTACATTTGTTTTTATTTGCATGCTCACGTTACATCTTTATTCAGGCATAATCATTTTTATATCAAATGGCATTTTTTAAACTTATTTCCAGCTACAGTATTGATTGTTACTATTTATTGAGCATCTGTTACGTGCTGGATTGTTTGATGTGTTTTACGTGTTTTAATCCATGTATGTGTCCCACTATCCGTAAGACAAATACTATTTGTATGATCACCATTTCACAAATGAAGGAAGTGAGGCACACAGAGAGACTGAATTAGTTGCCCAAGGTTTTAGGGGCAGCAAATGGCAGAGCCAGAATTCAAATGCAGGGGCTTTGGCCCCTTTAAACACTCTGCCATTTGCTTCCCATGGTTAATATTTACCCACAATGCACAAGGAGTTAGGAGGTTCCTGAGTATTCCTTCCTGAGAACTCTACTAGCCAGTACCCGACTGTCCCATTTTGGTCCATTTCCTTTCACCCCCACCCTTTCCAATGAGAACGTGCGAGGCCAGTGGAAATATTCACCTTCACATTTATTCACCCTGCATTTTTTTTACTATAAAATTTTGTTTCTGTCTCTGAGACCAAACCATGTGACTGTTATACTTCAGATGAGAGAAATAATGCTTATTTTCCCCTCAGCATTCGATTTATCATTCTAAGTAATGAGTCACCAGTTTTACCAATGAAATGTGTCTGGCATTCCATACAGTGATTAGCAAAGTGTAGATTGTTGGTCAAGATGTGGGTGGCAGAAGGACTTACGGGGACTGCCTCCAGAGAGTGGCCTTTCTGCTATAAAGTCAGCGGAGCACTCGTCGAGTTTGAGCTTAAAGCAACTGGTGCATACACATGTCACACTGTCTGCCCTGCTATTTATTAAAGTGACTTACAGACCTTGTAACAGGCAGGCCCAGTGCACCTCAGGGGTCACGGAGACTGTGGGGTCTGGTGGCAAGTGCTTAGCTTTGGGAGTAACTTGACTCATAGTCTGCCTCCTTTTTCTCAGAATACCCGGGGAGTTAGTCTCTTACTGCAAGGGAAAAAATAATACTCCCACACCACTTGGGACACCCCAGTTTTGGAAAAATCACTAAAAAAAATGCTACACAGCCACCCATGCTGCATCAGTGCCGGCGGGTCATTAGGGAAAAGGCAGCATCCAGACGCCTGTGGGAGGTAGGATTTTTATGGTCTGTTTGCGTGTGGAGTTTTGCAGTCTGCAGAGGACTCCATGCAGGCTGTCAATGAAAACCATTGAACCTGTCAAGTTGTTGTTTGCCAGGTCTCCTGGAAAAACACACTGAAAAATCTCAGCACTGGGTGGGTCACAAAGGATAGTACTAAAAAAAGAAGGAGAAAATGGACGGCCCTGCTCTGGTGTGAGGTCAGGGCTTGCTGCGGCCAAGTTCCCTGGTGATAGAGGAGTTTCCACCGTCGGAGGCTTCCCGTCCTGGCTCTCCCCACCCTACCTTACACCAGCCAGTCTTCAAAAATAACTCCACTTCCGGTGCAGCCAAGTGGAGGCCTTGCGAGGCGTTGGAAGCTAAAGGAGCAGGTAGTGTTGGTGCTCTGAGAGAGAGCATCCTGATGAGGGAGGAAAAAAGTACAACAGCAAGGTCAGCCAGCAACTGGGAGGTTTTCCTGGCTGTAGGAGCACTGATTACAATGGTACCAACTTCCGATTTCTGAGGCCCCGCCAGCAGACTTACAAGGTAGGAGAAACTCCTCTTTGGGAGCCTCTTCTCCATTCCCCGCTCCTCCACCCTCCCTAAGCTATCAGCAGGCCTTCCCCTCGCCATGTGCCTGTGTCATCCAGGCCTGACACTGAGCTCTCCCCAGGTATTTAGGCCTGCTGTTTCCCTACTCACCATCAAAGCCAACCTGATAAATTAGGTCACACTCCTCATTAATGACCA
The DNA here is from genome assembly GCA_963574355.1 of Loris lydekkerianus. Classification (NCBI taxonomy): domain Eukaryota; kingdom Metazoa; phylum Chordata; class Mammalia; order Primates; family Lorisidae; genus Loris; species Loris lydekkerianus. The sequence continues at coordinate 10,853 of CAUYPK010104629.1, read as the reverse complement.
CACTCATTGGAATTTGCATTTTTTATTATGTGCAATGCCTTACCAAAACAAACAAACAAAACCCACGAAACCAAACCTTGAGAGGTGGTGCTTTATTATTTTTTTAAATTTTTATTTATTTATTTACTTTTGAGACTGTCTCACCATATCGCCTTCGGTAGAGTGCCTTGGTGTCATAGCTCACAGCAACCTCACACTCTTGAGCTTAAGCGATTCTCTTGCCTCAGCCTCCCAAGTAGGAGAGGTGGTCTTGTCGATAGTAGTCAAATTAAAAAGAACTTTGGGGGTAGAAGAGGAGTCCTACTCTAGGAAATCTTTCACAGACTTTCTAGTTCACTATCATCTCCTTTAACTTGTCTATCATAGAACATGTTTCCCTGCCCTCCACCTCCCCAAACACACAAAAGATCAAATCAGTCACTCCCATCTTTGTGTCCTTAAAGCAGTGTTCTTATGACACTATTTGTCCATGCATAGAGGTTGACCAGAGATGTTTCTTGCCTTCCCAGAATGTACCCCTTTATCCTGTACACGCATGGACTGGCCTCCATTTAGAAGAGAGGCTTAATCAAGAGTGACAACTTCCTGCAGAAGTTGATCCACCCTTCAAGACTGCTGAGGAGGCGGAAGCTGAGGACTGAGAGGCTTGCTAAGGTGGAAGTCACAGTGACCTTGATAAGTCTAACACAAAAGCCTGATTGAAATTAGTTCAAGAGAGCCTGAGAAGAGAGGAAGTGGAGGTACCAAGTGTGGCCAAGCTCTGAGCAGGTTCAGTTAAGGACTAGCTGCGCGGCAAACCTTTGCTTTCTCTAAGGACTGTCACATTGTCCCCTCTTCATGGATAAGGTTTCAGAAGCAAATGTGATCCTCTTTTTCTATTTGGGCACCAGAGAGTCATGTTTGTGGTTTGATAATACAAACGTAAAGGCCTTGAGACCTAGCTATCTGTTTTTTAGTTTCTCTTCTTGGTCTTGATCTCTAACTTATTTTCTCCTTAAAATACAAAGTGCCATTTTGTCATTGATGATCTTGTTTGATGACCTTCTTAGAACAAGTGTAATTAAAGATTCTGAGACATAAGCCAACTCGAAATTCCTCCCCCATCTCGCCAGAGAACTTGCGGACTAAGTCCCAGTTCGGGAAGGCTTTCTGTAGTCACTATGGACAGGGGCAAAGACAGAATTTTGAAGATGCTGAGAGGTGGGGAGGGCGGCGAGGCCAGAAGGCAAGGGCAGAAAAGAAGGGCCTGTGCACCCAGCACACGACTGATTTCCTGTTCTTCCCAGGCCAGTCTGTGTGCCTTCCCTTGAGGCTTGGGAAGTTAGTGTCTTCACACTGTTTCATCCTCTCCGTGCACCTGACTCTGAGTTCATCTCTCTAATGCTGTTTTGTCTGGTTAATTCCAAACTCCCCCCTCCCCCCAAAGCCAGGCATGGTGGCTCACACTTGTAATCCTAGCTCTTTGGGAGGCCAAGGTGAGTGGACTACTTGAGCTCAGGAGTTCAAGACCAGCCCGAGCAAGAGCGAGACTCTGTCTCTGCTAACAATGAAAAACTAACCAGGCACTGTGGTGGTCACCTGTAGTCCCAGCTATCTGGGAGGCTGAGGCAAGAGGATCACATGAGCTCAAGAGTTTGAGGTTGCTGCTGGGTGCAGTGACTCACACCTATAATCTTAACACTCTGGAACACCAAGCTGGATGGATAGCTTGAGCTCATGAACTCGAGACCAGCCTGAGCAAAAGTGAGACCCTGTCTCTACTAAAAATAGAAAAACTAAAGCAAGAGGATTGCTTGAGCCCAAGAGTTGGAGGTTGTTGTGAGCTATGACACTGTGGCACTCTACCCAGGGCAATAGCTTCAGAGTCTGTCTCAAAAAAAGAAAAAATAGTTGGAGATTGCTGTGAGCTATGACACTATGGCACTCTACCCAGGGCAACAGCTTGAGAGTCTGTCTCAAAAAAAAAAATAGTTGGAGATTGCTGTGAGCTATGACACTATGGCACTCTACCCAGGGCAACACTATCCAGGGCAAGTGAGTGAGACTGTTTAAAAAAAAAAAAACAACAAAAAAACCAATCCCCTCCCCAGTTTGATTCTGTGCCCCATCTAATGGGGCATTGACTGTCTACTATGCTAATTTTTTGTGGTTGATACCGGACTTATTTTCAAGTAGTTTCACGTGGACTGGTGTAAAGGGGAAAAGCTGGGAAATGATGTTAACTCTGCAGAAGTTGTGACTATGAAGGCCATAAGCATGTTGAGGAAGCATCTCATCCACTTGTAACCTAGTGACAGTGGAATGCTGGCACTCTGCAGAGGCTGGGATGGGGCTGTGGCTATGGTGGAAGGCCATGCCAGACCTCAGGGGTGAAGTCAGCTGAACTGGGCCATTCGCTACCTCTGAGCCTCAGCTGAACCCTGGCAGTGGCTGCTGTTCTCACACTTCAGGCCCAACCCAGACCCAAGGCCCATCAATCCTTCCTCCCCACTACCACTTAGTATGTTCATAACTCGTCACCATCACCATCTTCAGCCACACTATCGTCGTCTCTCACCTTAAGTAATGTATAGAGCAGGGCAAACTACTGCCCAGGGGCTCAGTCCCACCAGCTTCTATTTTTGTCAATAAAACTTTCTTGGGACACAGCTACATTCATTCATGTACAGATTATCTGTGGCCATTTTTGTGCTACAATCGAGTAGTTATGGCAGAAATTCAACAGCCTGCAAAGCCATAAAGATTTACCATTTGGCTCTTTGCAGAAAAGGTCTGCTGTTCCCTGGCATAGAAGAAAATCTTATTTATGTAATTATTTTGAATCTTCCTCCTTTTCTGAACTCTAATTCTTGTTAAATTTTAGTAGATTCTCTGTGTGTGTATGTGCACATGTATCATGTAAACACTCCTGTGGTCTCCATTTTCCTAATTGGACCTCTTACTTTGGATTTTTGTCTTATTGGATTGCTCAGACCTTCAGAACAATGTTGGGGAATGGAGAGCAGAAATCCCAAAGTGGACCTCCACTTCCACTCTGTCCTTTTCCATTCCATTTTCTTTCCAAGAGCTCGAACAATCTTGTCAAAATGTGAATCCGACTACTGCTGGCTGTTTAAAATCATTCAGTGACTTTCCATTGCTCTCAGAACAAAGGCACGACTCCTTAGCCCCTGGGTCTTTCCTCCCTCTCCAGCCTCGTGTCCTACAGTTGTCTCCTTGTCACTCTCTGTCCTACCTACTCTGACCTTTCTTCAGTTCTCTACATGGGCCACACTCCCTCCTGCCACGGTGCCTTTGCACATACTGCTTCCTCTACTTGGTATGGTCTTTCCCTGCCTCTTTGCCGGACAAATTCTTCCCACTTACCCTTCTAGTTTCAGCAATACGTTCACACAGAGAAGCCTTCCCTGATTGCTCAGATCAAATCCCACTGTCTTCACCCAGAGCTCCAGATGCTTTTCTTTGTGGCACTTGTCACAGTTACCATATTGTACTTTTTGGTGTTAAATGTTATATCACATCTTTATTTCCCCACTACATAGTAAGCTCTCTGGAGGCTGGACTTGTTTTACTCTGCAGTGTAGCCCTAGGCATGGGGCTAGGAATTTGCCTTATAACTACTTCATACACATTCTTGGGTCTCCTGGTATCCTGTATGCAAAAGCATTTTGCCTACCATAAATCACTGTAATACTGTCAGGGATTGTTACTGTTAAGAACAGATGAGAAGGAGGAAAGCCAGTTTTTTCAATGGGGAGGTTCTATAGATATTTTAGGAACATTGGAAGGCAGATATTGGAAACTGCTTGAGGCTTGAGGCAGCAAAGTTTACCTCTGTTCTTCTAGGTGACTGCATGGAGAAATCAAGACCAATTTTGGAGATGTGTTCCTGAGGGTATATGTCCTATTTACGCTAGTTGATGAAAGCCATTCAAATTTCTATCCACCTGACATTTTGGTGGTTGGTTTTGAAATACATTCACACATGCATCTAGAGAAGAACTTCTCCAGGGAATCCTAAGGAAGAAAAGGATCCCATGCAAAACACTATAAAAAGAAAATGAACACCTAACCCTGACATCTACTTTGACCTTTCTGAACATTACTGGTACAATCACCAACAAAGGGTGGGATCCAGGACATCAGGGAAAATTCCGTTTTAAAAAAGTCTGAAAAAACATCATACAGTAAAAAAAAAAGAATAAGTTAGAGTGAGAGTAAAATACAGACTAAATGTGGAAGAGGAGAGAAAAGCATTTTAAGAAATGATTTTCTTCTGGCTTCTGAGTTGTACTGAGTAGTTTGAAGTCATTAGCAAAATGAACCTATTGATTTTCTTTGATTCCTGTAGTAAACAAATGGAAATTAAGATTTTACAACTCACAGTGCATTTTTTTTCTTGTAGTTATAAAAATATTTTCTGCTCCTTTAGCAGGTCTTAAGTCTTAACCCTTGGATGTGTGACCTGAAGGCCCATTTTCTTATACTTCCCCTTCCAGTAGCTAGGAGTACCAGGTAGAAAGGAGAGCTAGAATACTCTCAGTAGGCCACAGTGATAAATGTTTCTCCCAGGGAGATTGTTACCAGCAAGTGTCCGGGAAATGGGCTACAAACAAACTCTTCCTTATAGCCTGCTGGTCCCCAGAAGTATCTTGCTTGGTGACTTTTTGAGCAGGGCCTGCTGACCATGTGAGGTTTGCAGAATCTGCCTGTATAGGTTCCAGTGGAGTGGTTTAGAAGAAAATGAGGAAGGCTTTGATATAGAGCCAGCCCAGGCCAGCATCTTATACATAGTGGACCCTTAAATGGTTGCTTCTTGTACTTATAGAAGGAAAAGAAGAAAGCAAGAGAGTGGGGGGAAGTATGAAAGGAAGGAGGGGTAGAGAAAGAGAAAGAATGAGGAAGAAAAAGAGGAAGTATGTAAGTTAGCTTTTTCTGTGTAACAAAACCCCTCAAAACAGCATAACCATGTAATCAGTTAATCATTTTGCAGTCCAAAATGTTGATTTGGTTCAGTAGGATGGTCCTTCTGCTGGTCTCAGCTGGACACACCCATGCATCTGCAGTCTGCCAGTAACCAGATGGCTCTGTTTCTGGGGGTTAACCATACCTTGGTTAGAGCAGTGGGCGGACAGGGCATATGTCTTTCACCTTCTGGCTGGCTAGGTCAGGCTGGTTTCCATGCTTACATGGTGGCTTACGGCTCAGCAAGAGAGAGCAAATTCCACGCTCAAGCACTTTTCATACTTTTATTTGCATGACATTTGCTAATATCCTATTGGGCAAAGCAAATGGCAAGACCAGCCCACATTCAAGGAATGGAGAAACAGACTCCACCTTTTGATAGGAGGAACTGCAAAGTCACATTGCAAATGGACAGGCATACTGGGAAGGATATATGACCAGTTTTGCAATCTACCACAAAAGAGAAGGGCTAGGAATTTCTTTTGCTGGCAAAGTTCATGCAATCATAGCTTCGGGTAGCATTTGAAGTCCTCATTGAATTTAAAACATGTTATTATAACAAGTCACTAATCTTCCAGTTATCTGTCAAATAGGGCTGGATAATAATGTAACTTCTTGCCTATAATCCCAGCTACTCAGGAGGCTGAGACAAGCAGGATCACGGAGCTGAGGAGTTAGAGGCCAGCTTAAGCAACATAGCAAGACCTCCCCCCATTTCTTTAAAAAAAAAAAAAAAGAAAAGAATACGAGAGTGGTGGGTTCAAACCCGGCCCTGGCCAAACTGCAACAAAAAATAGCCAGGCATTGTGGTGGGCACCTGTGGTCCCAGCTACTGGGGAGGCTGAGGCAGGAGAATCGCCTAAGCCCAGGAGCTGGAGGTTGCTGTGAGCTGTGATGGTACAGCACTCTACCAAGGGCAATAAAGTGAGACTCTGTCTCTACCAAAAAAAAAAAAAAAAAAAAAAAAAGAATAACTTCTTAATAATTTCCAGTGGGAACAATAAGAATGTTATAGACAAGCATTTCCTTATCTTTTATTATCTGGAGTTAAGTGTTCAGTACATCTCGAGCGGCAAAAACAAGTATTTATGGCAATAGAAAAATTTTAACACATTAGCCTTATTTTCTAGCCCAAGTGTCAAATGCACAGGAAAGACTTACTAACAAAGGAAAAATTTACATGTGCGGTTTTCTTAGTTACTACTTGGTAGGACCCATCCTACGGGTAGTTCTTTCCTCATCTGTGTACCTTTTGGTCATATTGTCTCTCATTATTGACAGCACAGTATCAAGACACAGTTTAAACAGAGGGAAATGCCCCAATGTTTGTTGCTATCCAGTACAAAGAAAGTTCACTTTGGTTAACATTGTATGAATACGGCTTAACATCAAACTTGCATTGTAAAACTCAAGTATACAAATGTTCTTTTTTATGAAAAACTAATTTGATGTTTTTACAAAAATTAATTGGTAAATTCTTGTGTATGCAGTGACTTTTGAGATGGCAATTGTTTACACCATAAGGAAAGTCGTGCTCTTTTTGGAAATACCTTTAGTTCTGCCATGTTGGATGGAGAGTTGGTGGTTGCCTCACCTACACCTTTGGGACTAGAGGTCAGGGAGTCTCTTGAAGGTGGGTTTCTCACTGCAGGGTCTCTGCAACTCTCTCCTCTAGCTCTGGGCAGAGGCAACCAGCAACATTCTAGTCCCTGAAATACACTTGGCAGGCCTCAAGCTAGGTAAGGGGAGGAAGGACAAGAGAGAAACTGTAAGATGAAGGAGAATAGAAGGGACAGGAGGAAAAGAAGCCTGGGGGTAGTAGTGGTGGAGAGAAGAGAAAGCTTCTGGTGCTGCAGGAAAATAGCCCTGCGCCAAGGGGTGCAAGAGGCCTGACGTCTACTTCTCCAGGCCTGCTTCGTTCCATCTCCGCACAGCCTCACCAGGCTGGCCAAGAGGTCATCTATTGAGATGTTTCAGAAAGCTGCTCTGAAAGCTGTCTTAGTCACTTCTACAATTTAACAAGGATGGATACCAGAACATTCTTCTTCCACTTTAAGTTCTTTGGCTGTGTGTCTTGGCTTAAGCTCTTCTCTCTGGAATGCTTTTTCCCATTTCTTCACATCCTTTTAGCCTGTGTGACTCTTACCTACTTGAGGAAACTTTTCCTAGATCCATTTCCCTACACTGGGTTAGCTGTCCTTCCTCTGTGCACCTGTTAATTTGTCTGACACCTCCAGAAAGCATGGCATTCCGGATTGAGGCTCCACCAGTCCTCTTGGCTGTGTGTGCCTTTGTGCAGGGTGCAACCTGCGCAACTGTAAAGAGCGGCTCTGGTTTTGGCACGTAGTAAGCATTCAGTAAATGCTTGTTGAATGAATTATCTTTAGGGGGTTCCAGAGCCATCTCACAATTTAATTCCTCTTGGATAGAGGCATGAGAACTGAACAAACCAGTCTGTGCAGGTAAGGGTCCTTTTAACCAGGGTCTGATCAGTTATGGGGCCGCTACAAGGTTTTAGAACCACTCTTGTTTGTCCCTCAGTGGCAATAGCCACCATTTTCTGATGCCAAGAATCTGCATACCTCTGATCTTCTCCTGTTTGTTCCTCCTATTTATGTGAAGAAACTTCTCTTTGCTTATTTCTGGTCCCATTCGCAATTTATCAAGGCCTCTTTGTTCTCTGGTCTTTTCTCTTATGGTGTTGGTATTATTGCCAGGAACTTTTGAGCCAGTCTCTGCCCCTTAGTCTGGGTCACGAATTAACCATCAGGTTCTTAATGAAGTGCTGGCCCTCAAGGAGAGAGGGTCCTATCACAGTTCTGTTTTGTTTTGTTTTGTTTCTTTGGTTGGTCCTTGGACCGGTGTCCCATTACCCTAGAGTGCAATGGAACAACTGCATGGGGCTGCTGTTACCTGTGCCCTTTGCCCATTGGGTCACTGCTTAACTTCAAGGTTCCTGAGCCTGTGGCCAGCTGCGAAGGATAGGAGTTCTGATTCTTGGACACAGCCTCCCCTGCACTGAGATGATAATTTCCTTTTCCACCCAAACCACTTGCAAAATCTGCTTGTGTTTTTGCCTTTTTTTTTTTTTGGTCATGCTGGTATTACCCTGGGTTTTAGCCAGCTTGATAAACATAGGAAGTTGGGTGTATTCCCAGCCTTCCTGATGTCATGGTTTGGGGCAGTCTGCAACTGTGGGAGGTTTCAGTTAATCTTAGCAATTGGTGAGTTTGCTGTTCTTCTCTGAGAAATTTCTCTGTTCCATACCATATCTTATGTAAGTTGATATAGTTCCTAGTGACTTGCCCTTTCCTTTCAATGACCTGAGAACCCCAAACATTGGCAATCACTGTTTTGTTAGTGAAGTGCTGGTCCTGATCAGATTTGATTCCTGTTTAGCTGCTCTAGGTGAAGGCTGGTGGGTGTGTGGTGGCAGCAGAGGCAAGGAGAGTGCAGATGGGCAGTTCTGGCATTTTCGTTTAAACGCCATTGCTTTTGACATTCTTTTCCACAAGTCACTGAAGTGAGTCCTTCCTCCCTGGCTGGGGCACTGGTTTCCTAACTCTGAGACCAGAAGTCTCTGTGCTCCCAGTTGGGTCTTTTGAATTGGGCGAAATAAGAAAGAAATTAGAAATGAAGTGAGGGGAGATGGCATTCAACTGAGCTAAGGGATGATTTTGCCTCCCCCTGAGCTTGATAGAGGAGCTCTGTCTGGCTCTCCCTCCATCTGATTCTTGGACACAGCCTCCCCTGCATATATTTCTTCTTTTTTTCACTAGAAGAAATATACTTAACTGTATAAGTAATGCATGAATGCGTGCTTGGAGGAGCAGTCTGGTTTCATCCTTTCCCACATCACAATCCTGTTTATTCATGGAGACTTGGTGGGTTTTCTTCCAGGCTTTTTTGTGTACATTCACCTCTTGACATATAAATATGCATACATGTATATAGCTTTGATAGTTTCTTAACATATATACACACACATATATGTATCTATAATATACAAAATTAGGAAACTTGTTTTTTTTTCACTTGATCTAAATGCATTGACAGTCTTTGTCAGTACATCTAAATGAACTTCATATTTTTAAGCATTGTGTAATATTCCATAATACGCATATACCATCATTTGTTTCCCACATTTTGCCATGTACACATGTAATGTGCTCTCATGTATAATGTGCAACCATGTTTTTACCTCAAACGTTCAGAAAAAAATCTTTCATTTTAATTTTTAATTTAAATTTTTATATTTATTTATTTTGAGACAGTCTATGTCACCTTCAGTAGAGTGCTATAGGGTCACAGCTCACAGCAACCTCAAACTCTTGGGCATAAGTAATTCTCTTGCCTCAGCCTCCCAAGTAGCTGGGACTATAGGCATCTGCCACAACACCCCGCTATTTTTTTTGTTGCAGTTGTCATTGTTGTTTAGCTGGCCAGAGTGGGTTCTACCTGCCAGCCTCAGTGCATGTGGCTGGCACCATAACCACTGAGCTACAAGTGCCAAGCCTATTTGTTTATATGTAAATACTTGTTTTTTGTACTATAAAGGAATTTTAGCATTTATTTTTAACAGTCTATGGTATACTTTTAACACATAAGCACAAGTAAAAGAATTTAAAACATTTAAGCAGATATAAAATTAGTACTATCCATGTATAATGCACATTCTCATTTCCCCTTCAAAACTATGGGCAAAAAGTGCACATTATACACGGCAAAATATGGTAACGATTCAGCTACTGATGGATACTTAGGCTTTCTTCCCACTCCATAAAGCTGTAATGACAATGTTTGTGTGTATATTTTTGTGTATCTGTGTCAATATTTGTGTAGGGATGATCTCTGGAACAAGAATTTCTGCAGCAAAAAGTATACACATTTAAAATTTCAAAATAACTGTAATCATAGCACTCTGGGAGGCTGAGGCGGGTGGATTGCCTGAGGAGTTCTAGACCAGCCTGAGCAAAAAGCAAGACCCTGTCTCTACTAAAAATAGGAAAATTAGCCAGGTGAGCTCAGGAGTTTGAGACAAGCCTGAGCAAAAGCGAGACCCCATCTCTACTAAAAATAGAAAAACTGGGCAGTGCCTTTGGCTCAAGGAGTAGGGTGCCGGCCCCATATGCCCAGGGTGGCGGGTTCAAACCTGGCCCTGGCCAAAACTGCAAAAAGAAAAAGAAAAAAACTAGCTGGGTGTCATGGCAGGTGCCTGTAGTCCTAGCTATTCTGGAGGCTGAGGCAGGGGGATTATTGCTTGAGCCCAAGAGTGTGAGGTTGCTGTGAGCTAGGATACTATAGCACTCTACCCAGGGCACAGAGTGAGACTCTGTTTCAAAAAAATTAATTAATTAAAAATAAATAAATAAAATTTCAAAACATACCCAAACTATTTGCATGGGCACCCTAGCTTAGTAGTTAGCGTGCCGCTCTGCAAATCAGGGGCGGCAAATTTGAACTTCAGCTGTGCCTGATTAAGAAAAAAAAAAGAAAGATAGGCTTGACGCTCGTAGCACAGTGGTTCCGGCGCCGGCCACATACACCAAGGCTGGCAGGTTCCAACCCAGCCCCGCCCAGCTAAACAATGACAGCTGCAACAAAAAAATAGCTAGGCATTGTGGCGAGTGCCTGTAGTCCCAGCTACTTGGAAGGCTGAGGCAAGAGAATCTCTTAAGCCCAAGAGTTGGAGGTTGCTATGAGCTGTGATGCCACAGCACTCTACCCAGGGCAACATAGTGAGACTATGTGTAAAAAAAAAGAAAGATAAACTACTTGCAAAGTTTACATTTCCATCAACAGAGTACGCAAGTGTTTATTTCCCCACATACTCTCCAGATTTGGATATTATTGGGCTTTTAAATTTTTTTGTCCACTGGGAAAAACAA